>PVJD01018126.1:0-15457 GCA_004026545.1 Mormoops blainvillei | reverse complement strand
GGTTTTAGGCAGAGGAGTTTTGGTTTTAGAAGAAAACTGGTGGTGACAATGGTTTTAATAATAATGTTATGTCTCTTCTGAATTTTAGAACACTCCCATATCTGTTATGAATTTGATCTTTATAACAGTTTCAGGAGATATCTAGAGCAGAGTTTATGTCATTTTAGACATGAAAGAATTGAAACTCAGCAGGACTAGGTGACAGTGTGGGAAAATGGCTAAGAGCAGAGCCCTGGGGCCAGGGGCACCAGAGTTCATGTCCTGGCTTTGCGACTTATCAACCGTATGATCTTCGGTCCCTCTGGGCCCTAGTGTCCTTATCTGTAAAATGAGTATAATCATAGACCCAACCTGTTAGGTCTGTCCATTTGTCATTTTCGCTCGTTCACCAAATGTTTACTGAGCTCCCACTTGGCACTGTGGAGGTGCTGGGGCTCCAGAAGTTCACCATCTATTGAAAAAAAATAAACATCAACCAAATAATTGAACCAGGGGTTTCAAACACAAATGTCTGCCTAAACTGAGCACATTAATGAAATAATCGAGCTGCATGTGAGACAACAGGGGATGGTGGGAACCATGGCAAGCTGGAGGGGCCTAAAGTAACTCAAATTGGAAAATTTTAAACACTGTCAAATAAAACAGGACCCCAAGCCTCATTAAGCATGAGGGTTGCCAGTTTGCAACCCTTCGTTTACACTTACCTGCGGTAAGTGGTCTTACGGAAAAGCATGGCTTGTGTTATACAAAGATAACATAAGAACCTGGGATCTGGAGAGGTAACATTTAGTCTGAGATCTGGAGGATGAGGAGGAGTGAGGAGGGGACGCATGGGGGAGGGAGCAGCATGTGCAAAACCCTTAGGCAGGATGGGGCATGGGTCATTCAGGGGTTATTCAGAGAGAAGGTCAAGGCCTCTGGGACATAGTAAGGAAAGCTGGGCAAGTAATGAGGCAGGAAAGGTTAGCAAAGGAGGGTCATGAGGTTTTATTTTGAGGGCTATGGGAAGTCATGGAAGGATTTCAAAATGGGTGGAGGGTGAGTACATAAAAAGTAATGGCACACTTACTATGAACAAAGCAACTCCAAAATAGACTGATTCTAAACGTCTCCACCACTCACTGAGATAGGTAGCATCATTGTCCCCATTTGACACACGAAGAAACTGAGACACAGAGAGGACTAAGAGACTTGTCCAAGGTCATGCTGTGAGCAAGTGGCAGGACCGAGACCCAGACTAGAGCATTCTGGCGTCAAAGCCTCCACTCTTAACAGTGCTACACTGTCTTGGATGATGGGAGCAGATACGAATGGCATTTTAAAAAGGTCATTCTGATTGCCAGCAAGGAGTACTGGGAGTGGGTGGAGTAAGAGTGGGGTCTCATAAAGCCCTTAGCATAGTGTCTACAGTTGGGATTGCCCGGTCACATTAGATGTAATTATCTTCATCATTACAGGAAGGCAATGATAAAGCCAGGCCTGAAACCCAGGTGCCCCAGTGCCTAGCCTGGTGCTAAAACATTTTCCTTTTCTGACTCCTTTAGTCATCTTCCTGAGAGAAACTCACCTTTTAACACTCTTCCCCCAAGGGCTCTGCCAGTCTAAGACCTCAATTTATGATGAAAATACCAGCAGGGACCCTGTCTTCAACCCTGCACTGGTCATCGCCCATTGCTTCAAGCAGCTCAAGCAGAAGGACTTCCACCTGCCTCAGAGCCGCCGGCGGATCATCATCTTGCCTCAAAAGGAAGACCCAGCTCCTGTTAATCCAACACCCCAACCCCAGGCTCTCCCACAACCCACCTCCAGCTTTAACGCCCTGGCAGCCGGGGACATCCAAGGGCCGCCAGAGGACACAAGAACCTGGCTGCGCCAGAGGCTGAAGTTTCGGCAGGAACAGGAGTCATTTGGCAACATAGACAGGTGGTTGCAGAACAAGTCCAGGCTCACACCTTCAGAGGCCAAGATCTTACATATGACCCACAAAGAGCATGAGGTCCCGGTGACGGCCCACCTGACTACTACTGGAGCCACCAACGTGAGCAACCCTAATTGCTAGATGAGGGCGTTAGAGGCAGGATGTGGATCATTTGCCCCATTTCACAGAGCAGCAAACAGAAATCCTTAGAGGGAGGTGTGTTCATTATCTATTGCTGGATAACAAGTACCCCAAAAAGACTTAAAGCAGCAAGTGCTTATTGTCTCGCTGTTTCTGAGAGTCAGGAATCTGGGAGGAGCTTAGCTCAGTGGCCCTGGCTCAGAGTCTTCTCATCTCAAGGTGTTGGCCCAGGCTGCAGACACCTGAAGGCTTGATTGGGTAGGAGGATACGCTTTCAAGCAGCTTGCTCACATGGCTGTTGGAAGCACACCTTCGTTCCTAGCCACATGGACCTCTCCATAGGGCTGCTTGAGTGTCCTCACCACATGGCAGCCAGCTTCCCCCAGGGTGAATGGTCCAAGAGAGGACAGGAGGTCTGCAGGGCCTTGTATAGCCCGTCTTGGGGGGGGGGGGGTGTCTCAGTTTCAGAAGGTTCACACTATCACATCCACCATATTCTATTTGTCAGAAGCAAGTCACTAAGTGTTGCCTACACTTGAGGGGAGGGCAATTAGTCTCCATTGTAGAGAGGAGGAGAGTTGATGAATTTGTGGCTATATCATAAAACCATCCTAGGAGGGGTAATGACTCCACAGTTTGCTACCGGCCATGAATAGATGTGGGTCTCAACCCTCCAGGAGCACAGGGGAACTGTAAGTTAGGGAGGCCCTTTGTAAACTGTCAAGTGCTGCATCAAGGTAAAGGAGTGTTATCTCTAAATTTCTCCATTCACCTGAAATGGGAGGAGTAGGATTTGGACAGGTAAAGAAAGAAGGAAAGGTACTCCAGGCGGACGGCCCAGATGGAGCAAGAGCTGGGAAGCGGGAGAAGTGCGGAGCCCCGTCTGGCTCCAGGCAGAGGCATGTATTTTTTTGTACCAAGAGCCCCGTAGGATTATAATACTGACTGGCCTGACAAGAAAGATGTAGAGAAGAATGAAATTTTAGTTCTCATATTGTTCAAGCCTCTTGTCCCTGATGGCAAAGGGAGGCCCAGCAAAGCAAAGTCTCCCAGGAGTTCTGTGGCAGAGCGCAGTTGTCCTGTCGTTGCCTGAATCCAGTGTTCTTTGTATTTCATCTTGCCGTCTGTTTAGAGCTGCTCAGTCGCTCTCTCCCATTTCTCTCTAACTCTGGGGATCATGTTCCGTTGACCTGTCTCCCCTGAGCTCTCTCTTCTGTCCCACTTGCGCGTCTCTTTCAGAAGACAAACCTCCAACCCGCCCTCCAACCAGTGCCCCAACTTCAACTGCCTAAGCCCTCCGCCCTGTCAGCCTTGTTCTCCTACCTGCACAGTCGCAAGATCAAGATCCTGCAGGTATTTAACAAGGTGGACCGGAGCGAGGACCACAGGATCTCCAGGGAGAAGTTCCTTATGGCTATGAAGGTGGTAAGTGCCTCCCGTGCTCCCTCTGGGCTGGCCTGAGAAGGCAGGGTGTCCATGCACTCCCCACTGCTGCCACCACCCTGGTCCTGGACCCACTGAAAAGGGGCCTAGGGAGCTCAAACGATCAGTCTTAGCCCTTGTAAAGCCAGACTGGAAAATGTGACTTAAGCTACAGCCACATCAGACCCCTAAAACCTCCCCTGCATGGGCCTGATCTTGAAAAGCCCTCCCTGAGAGGAAAGTTTACAAAGCTCACCCCATACCCAGCCAGCTGCCCATCAGACCCCCGAGCTGATCACTGAGATTGCTGGGCCTTTAGTTCTGGGTCTTCAGCTTTGCTCCTTGAACCTTCCAGAGCTCCTCCAGCTGTCACTGGCATATGAATCACATAGAGGTCTTGTGAAAATGCAACTTCTGACTCTGTAACTCTGTGTGGCTCCCGGTGACGCCCATGGCACTGGTCCACAGACCATACTTTCACTGGCTATTCAAAATGCAAATTAACTGTAAATAAATAAAAATAAAAATCCAATTTCTCAGTCACACCAGCCACATTTTGAGGTCTCACTAGTCACATGTGGTGAGCAGTTCCTCTATTGGACCACACAGGTGGAGAACACATCCTGCATTATACAAGGTCTTGCAGGGGTCTGCTAACTGTGGCCCAGGAGTCAAACCCAGCCTGCTTCCTGTTTTTGTAAATGAAGTTCTGTTGGAACGCGGCCACACTCATTCATCTGTGGGTGTCAGGGCTGCTTTCATGCTTGCTGGCAAAGTTGAGTAGTTATTGCAGAGGCCATATGGCTCATGGAGCCTAAATGTTTACTATCTGGCCACTTATAGAAAAAGTTTGCTGACCCCTGTCTGAATGAATTAAGGTGTTTTTTTCTTTTTTCATTCTTTTTATCCTCACCAAGGACATTTTTTCATTGCTTTACTTTTTAGAGAGAGAGAAAAGGAGAGAGAGAGACAGAGAGAAACATTGATTGGTTGCCTTCCCATTTTTCCCCTGACTGGGGTATGTGCCCCAGCTGGGGTGCACACCTGGACCGGAATTCAAACTCACAGCCTGGGTATGTGCCCAACTAGGAATTGAACCTGACACCTTGCAGGCTACAGGGTGATACTCCAAACAGCTGAACCACACTAGCCAGGGCTGAATTAAGTTTTTATATACTTCACATACAAGATACCTTATAAAATATTTTTAGGAAGCTGACTACCACAAATTTATGGTTTTAAATCATTACCAGTTTTCACATAATCATTTTATGATGTGTACTTATCTGAACAACATTTCAAAACATTAAAAACAACAGAAAGATAAACAGTCTTTGATCATCATAACCAAGAAGATGAAACATTAAATACTTTCATACCTGGAGAGTTCTGATTTTCTTGAAAGTAAGCACAATAACAATGACTGCTGTCTAAAGAAGCTGAAGAACAAAATTATATTTCCTTAAAAACTTTTCTTGAATATTCAATACAGATGGCGAGCATTCTACTCCGCCAGAGTTGCTCAGCCTTTAAAAGGGGAACATGTACCGTATTTCTGATCCTGTTTTCTTTCAGTTAAGGGAGGCTTATGTGTCTGTCATAGGCAAGGATGATAGATATGTGAAATCCTCCTTCAGATCTGTCACAGGAAAGCTGGCATTGAGATTGGCATGGGCCCAGGGTAAGAAGTAACAGAGTCTGCAAAGATGATGACATATCTGGACTGGGTTTTAAGGAGGCACAGGAGTTTTTCAGGCATCAAAAAGGGAAACATCTGAGTGAAGGTGGAGGGTGAGAAAGTGCAGGGTGTGTTTAGGGCCAGGAAAGGGCCCTGAGCTCCTGTGGCAGGGACCTTGGATACGAACCGGGAGTGGCTGTGGGTAAAACCAGACTGAAAGGTGGGGCCAGGCTGACCAGGCCTTGGTCGTCCTGGTAGGATGTTTGGATTGGAGCCTATCCACTTGGGGACTTCTTTCCTCAGATTGGAGTCCCTCTGGGAAACCAGGAGATAGAGGATATTATGATCTATCTCAGCTCTCTGGGGAAGCACAACTGCATCACCTTGGATATCCTGGTCAACTCCTACAAGAAGTGGCTTTTGGGCCAGAAGAAAAGCATGCTATTAACTGCAAGGGATCGTACGTACCCACCCCCACCCCGGTGCCTCCACTTTTCCACCCTTGGAGCAAACATGGTAGAGGCAGCCTTGGCTCATGTGTGTTCTCCAACTTTAGCCAGGAGAACACACTCAGGAAATGTAGGTGGGCCAAGCCTCTGGAGTTGTCAGGCCAAGAGATCAACTAAAGAGTAGATGTTTTCTGGAATACCAGGCTGGATACCTTGTCCATTAAAAGCTGGCTGAAGCCCAGCCCTGATCCTTAAAGGGTGCTTCTCAAAAGGTGGTCTCAGCCCACCAAAGCCCACTTGATAGGCTGAGAACCCAAGTGCCAAGCCTTTCTGTTTGTATGTGCGTCCAAGGCCTTCTTACTCCTAATCTGCACCCTATTGATAAACAGTTAACTAAAACTCAGAAACCAGAATTAGCAAATGTTTAGAGTTTACTGGAAAGTCTACTTTGGTATTCTACCGTCAGAGGCATCAGCGAGGCTGCTGTGAACAGCAGTATAGGTTGTGCACAGCTCAAGTTCCATTTGCCAAGCCATGTTTTTCAGGAGGCTCGTCTGTCCAGACAAAACACAGGGGCAAATTAGAAATGTACTTGCCATAGCTCTGGGTATGAATTTATAACACAAGGGTGTATCATGCTTCTTCATAGTTTCGTTGTTGTAGAAAAAAATCAAACAACTAAAAGTAAAATTAAAACCCCCCTTTAACCACCACCCACTGTTCCAGAGCCCTCCCCAAATATAACTGCATCTTTTTCTACGTGAAGCAAATCTTGCTTATCCCCACCTGCCCACTTGCCGGGTTGGCAGGACTTTAATTTCAGGCATATTTGAGGAGGAGGAGCTGCTCCTCTTCCCTGAGGTTATGTAAAAACCCTAGGGGGATTGTGGAAGGAGTTCTTTACATAGGTGATGATTTGGGGCAGGGCCTCTGGAGTTCCCAGTCACATTGAGCTGGGTGCTCAGTGTCCTCACTGGTTGGTTCTTTTGGTGACAGCAGGCAGCTCCCTTAGGCCACCCATTCCTCAGTCCCCTGGAGCTTCACTCACAGCGCAGCATGCAGATTTCCAGCTTCTAGTCCCAACAAGCCACTGGGCAGAGGCATCCTCACTCCTAGGCAGGGTCTCTGCCCTTGCAGTCCCAGGGAACCTGAGCACCCCCACAGTCGCCTCCTGGATATGTCACCACCTCTGCAGCCATAATCTCCCTCACCCTTCATATCCAGCACATCCTCAGGGCCACCATGAGTTGAGCATGCTTTCTAACACACACTCTTTGGGCCTTTTCATTATAAATTACCGAAAACTGCAAGTCATTGAGTAAGTGACCATGGTATGCCATGATGCATATTTGCAGCAAAGGTATTTGGGGCCTATGATTTCCCAATAGATTTGAAGCCAAGCAACAAGTGTTTGCTTAAATGGTGCTATCACAGCTGTCATAGCTGAGTTCTTTTTCCCTGGAGAGTCACAGTGAGTAAAGGAAGCAGACTTGAGAGTCTCCTGCTTTGCCTAAATGGGAGGCAGTGTTGAGAAGCTGGGCGAGGCTCACAAGAGCGAAGGCGATAGCTTTTGGGGGTGCCCTTTGTAGGCTCGGAAGCTTTATCCACGGCATTAGCTCAATTTATTCTTCAAGTCCCCAGACATCAGGGCTACTACTCACGCTTTTCAAGGAAGAAGCTGAAGCTCAAAGAGGTTGACCACCTGTCCTCCGTGTTAAAACCAGAAGGTGGCAGGACCTGGATTTCATTTCAGCCAGGGACAATGCAGGCCTGAACCAGGGCACGGGCAAAGGAATGCTCTCATTCATTTGGATTTTTGTTGAGCACATACTATGTGCCAGGCACTTCTAAGAACACAGCAGTGAAGAAGCCAGCATCCCTACTGTCAATCGGTTTCCGTAGAAAAGGCTAACCAAGGTGATGTCCAATAGTGATTAATGCTTTGAGGACAATAGGACAGAGTCAGGCAGATGGTCAGCTGAGGACAGATCCTGCAGGGCCTTGCAGACCAGGAAGAAGATTCTGGGTTTTAGGCTAAGTACTGTGGGAAACCAGGAGAGAGTTCTAAGTAGGGAAATGAAGTGATGTGGTTTATGTCTATTAAATTTTTAAAATTAATTACTTTAGAGAGTGGGGGGAGAAAGAGAAGGAGAGAAACATTGATTGATTGCCCCTCTCATATGCACCCTGACCAGTGACTGAACTCCCAACCTAGGCATGTGCCTTGAACAAGAATCCAACTAGCAACCTTTTGCTTTGGGGGACGATGCTCAGCCAACCGAGGCACACCAGTCAGGACATGGCTTATGTCTTTTAAGGGTCTTGTTTGATGTTTGGTGAAAACAGTATGCTAGAGGATAAGAATGGCAACAGAAATGCTGAGGCCATGGTGCAGGCGCGGGAGGAGGCAGCCCGTGCCAGGGAGGCCACAGTAGAGATGGAGAGAAGGGGCACCTTCGAGGTGCCTCGCAGATGGCACTCACTGGACACATGGGAAGTGAGCAGAGGGATGGCCTAGTGCTTGCTTGGTGACACTGGTTAACCGCTTGAGGGATTCCATGGCTGGGCACCCTCTCAGCCCCTCCTTCCTTTGTCTCTTCTTTTCAACTCCAGATTATAGATCTGCCAGGCACAGAGTTTCCCAACAGCATCCAACCAAGAATTTAGCCCCACAGCCTCCCAAGATGGACCTACTGACTGTGCCTGTGGTTGACACCCAGATGGAGGCAAGGCCCTGGACCCTGGAGGAGACAGAAGATGTGGGCGAGCAGTACTGGGAGAGGAAGCAGCAGAGCAAGGTACCCCCACCAAAGGGGGAGGGCGTGGAGCAAATCCCCTGCACCTCCACCACCTTCTAGCTAGGGGGACTCTTGGGGGCAGGTGCTTTACTTCTCTGCTCTCTCATCTGGATAATAAGAGTAATGCCTATCTCACAAGGTTTTAGTGAAGATGAAGTGAGATAATGTTTCTGAACTCCTCCCACTCTTTAATTATGACTTTGTCTCCAGAGACCAGGGCTACGTCTTCATCACATTAGGACCCCAAGAGCCTGGCATGGGGTGTGGCACTAAGCAGGCACTCCAGCGACAGAAGAAAGAATTGATTGTGTGAATTAAGTCATCCAATAAACATTTGTTGAGAGTCTGTGATGTATCAGGCACTCTTCTAGGTGCTGCTGACAGCAAAACAGCCACTGTCCTCAAGAAGCTGCCAGTATAGTCCAGCCAGAGAGCAGACAATATTAATATAATACTATATATAGACACATAAATTTTTTAAAAAGATTTTCTTTATTTACTTTTAGAGAGAGGGGAAGGGAGGGAGAAAGAGAGAGAGAGAAACATCAAAGTGTAAGAGATATAGGTATATGAATCGGTCACCTCTCTCATGCCCTCAACTGGGGACCTGGCCTGCAACCCAGGCAGGTGTCCTGATTGGGAATCAAACCAGCAGCCTTTTGGTTTGTGGGCTGGTGCTCAATCCACTGAGCCACACCAGCCAGGGCTATAGATACATATTTTAATGTTATATATATGTAATAAAATATTAGGTATCGGTAAGTGTTATACCAGTTAAGATCTGATTTAGTTGCATGACAAGAAAACCCAAAATATTAGAGCAGTGAATGGCAAACTTTCCCAGTAAAGGGCCAGATAATAAATGTTTTAGGCTTTGTGAGCCCTATTGCCTCTGTCACAACTAGTCTGCTCTGCCACTGGAGCACAAGAGCAACCATGGACAACACCTAAATAAATGAGTGCAGCTGTGTTTCAATAAAACTCTATTTACAAAAACAGGCGGGGGACCAGATTTAGCCTGTAAGCTGTATTTCACTAATTCTAGCTTTAGAAGTTTTAAAAAGGTAGATTTTTTTCTTTCTTCGTAAATGAATGGATAAGAAGGCCAAGAGTGGCTACACACTCCCCAGGCCTCTTCTGCCTCCCTCTGCCCTCCTTAACATGTGGCTTTCACCTCAAAGTCACAGATGGCTGCACCTAATTTAAATTCTCATGCAGAGAAACACTTGAATGTAATGTTTCAATAGGACACATGTGGGGCATTTGCATGGTACCCTACTGTATGTATTATACAATCGTGTGTACACATCTGTATACAGGGCTGTGCAAACAGAACCACAGGCACTGACCATTCAAGTGCTCTTCAAGGGTAACCTTGACCATGTGTGATTTTTCTCCCAAGTCACTGATTTCAGAACCTGAACTTGGGTCCCACTGTGCGTTGTTTGCCATTGTTCCTCCTGGGGGCCTCGTGGGGAAAGGTAGATTGTCAGCCTTCAGGCCAGGAGGAAAATGGCAAGGTGAAGGGAAGCACGTGCCACCTGCTATTCTCTTTGCAGCTCACGATCCCCTCCCCCCAGTGCATGGAGCAGTGCCATCGGGGGCGCAGTAGAAATAAGCGTTTTGACAACCACTGCCTCCAGTCCACCATCTGTGGGGAGATGAACGAGCTCATCAATATGTCCCGCAGGGACAACTTTCTGGTCTACCTGCAGTGCCAGAAGCTCTGTGAGTACTACGGCCTCCCGCTGACAGAGGACATCCTCATAAAAGGTAAAGGCCTTGGTGGCTGGCCCCAGAAAGTTGCCTCAGATGTCCAGCTGAAGTTTGTCCCTCCCCAGCTGACACACACCCAGCCAAGACACTATAGCCTGTGGTGGGAACATTGGAAAGAAGTGAGGAAAGAATAGTCAAGCCTGTTTTGCTGTTAGATGGGAATTTTTGAATCCTGTAGGCCCATGAGTTCCACTGGTGTGGAGGTCTGGGTTCCCCTACTGAGCTTGGCATTCTGGAGCAGGAAGTTCCAAGGACAGGACTTCTACGCAAGGGAGCCTTGAAGTTGAGCATAAAGAAACAATCCTAGTTTCAAAGAGCGAGATTTGATAGATGTGAAAATTGCTATGCGGCATTGGGCTTTTCTAAAACTGCCTCCCTCGGCCAGGCCAGTTTTTTGGTCCTCCTGCAACACCGAGGTAGAAATGCACCAGGAGTCAGGTTCTGCTAGGGCCCTTTGCTCTCTGCTCAGACAGCAGGACTCTATGCCGAGATTTCCAACCTGGTTTCACATTCTGCTTGTGGGAAGAATTGTGTTTTCATACATCCAAACAGACCTGAGCCCTCCATGTCTCTGGGTAGAGTAAGTGCTTCTGAGAGATGGGGGCAGGAAGTGCCCCCATATTTCTCTGATACCACAGAACAATGCTGGCATCTCAAATTGATGAATTTATAAATTTAATGGTCAGATTCCTCTCTGTCTTAAAAAACATGACCAGCAAGCTTCATGAGGGCAGAGGTTTTCTCATAGGAACTTTTCCGAAGCTGTGACCATACTGGGAAATGAAGTTTTCTGAGAAAGGGTATGCAGAGAGTGGTGTGACTCACCCGAGAACAAAAGTTAATCGCAATTGATTATTTCCATATTTTTCCCCAGAGGGAGGGAAACGAGTGCTAAATGTAAAGACCTGGGGTCTTCTATTAGTTTGCTAGAGCTGCCATAACAAAATACCTCAGACTGGGTGGCTTAAGCAACAGGAAATTTATCTCCTCACAGTTCTAGAGGCCAGAAGGTCAATATTGAGGTGCCAGAAGGATTCTTTTCCTCTGAGGCCTCAATCCTGTGTTCGCAGATGGTCACCTCTTCACATGGGCTTTTCTCTGTGCACGCGTACCCCAGAAACTCTCTGTGTGTCCAGATTTCCTTTATAAGGACAGTAGTCAGATTGGATTCGAGTCCACCCTAACAGCCACATTTTAGCTTCATCATCTCTTTAAAGGCCCTATGTCCAAATATAAATTCTGAGGTTCTGGGGTTCAGGGCTTCAACATAGGAATTTGGTGGGGGATACAATTCAGTCCACAACATGTCTGTCCAGGAGGGTGTGGCCAAGGGTTTTCAGGAACAAACCAACCTAAAGCGCCTTTGTGTCCTGCACGTGCTGCGTGTCCTTGTTTGGTGGCCACTTGCTGTCTGCCTGGGCTGGGAGGGCAAAGACCTGAGATCCTGCCACTCTGGACACTGACTTTTCACCAAATCATCCTTCTTTTCTTCTTCCTCAGGAGGCCTTGTCTTCCCTAATTCTTTACACACCCTCATCTTGGTTAATAGAGGAACTTCAGCTGTCTTCTGAAATGTAGGCAGGCTTGCCCTGCATCCTGGATGACTCTCGTGGGTCAGGTCTTTCTTCTGGATGTGGATTCTTTGTCCCTGCCAGAACATCAAGCCACTACTGATTCTACCCACTGCTGGCTTTTGCCAGCTCCCAGGTCTGTGATCTTCCTCCATTGCCGGGATCTCACATTCATGGGCGTACAGAAGCATCCATGAGTGGGCTTCCTTTTGCCCCGACTGGCCTAGATGAAAAAGACTCTAGTCTATCTCTAACTAGAGCCACTATGGCCTATAGTGGGGACACTGAGAAGAAGGAGAGAGAGGAGAGGAAGAACAGCCAGTGAGTTTTCTGTTAGACGGGATTTCTAGAATACTGGAGGTGCACACGCTCCACTGTCCTGCCACCATCTGTTGTCTGTCTTTATGACGGAGGCCTGCTCTGCTGTAGACAAAGAAGCACAAGCATTGCGATTTCCAAGTCTGTGTTCTAGACTAGAAATTGGTGAGCTCAGACTCTAGGTCTCAAGCTTACAGGTGTGAATTCTAGAACATTGAGACATTTTTCCTCCCCATTGAATTGTTTAGTCATTGTTTTTGTCTCCCTTATTTTATAGATAATATGTGCTCACTTAAATTTTCTTTAATAGGTAAAATCAAAACCCCCTCCGGCTGAGCTGACCACCATGAATATTTTAGTGACTGTCCTTCCACAAACCTATTTTACTTTTCCATTTATACAAAATTATTTACGTAAATCATTTAAAAAAATCAAGTATATACAGGGTCCAGCACAAATAATGTCCTTTTTTATTACAAAATCATAAGCATGTAATTCTGTAACATAACAATATCACACTCAAGCACACCATATGAAATTTTAGATGAAATGTTCAAATTAAAACTCTAAATTATTACACCCATATTATTATCCTACCAGCCACACTCAAGCAAACCTTTCTTCTGCTGGACCCTGTATATTTTATTTTTATTTTTTTAAAGATTTCATTTATTTAATGAAAGGGGAAGGGGGGGAGAAAGAGAGGGAGAGAAACACTGATGTGTGAAAGATACATTGATCAGTTACCTCTTGTATGCTCCCAACTGGGGACCTGGCCTGCAACCCAGGCAAGTGCCCTGACCAGGAATCGAACTGGGGACATTTTGGTTTGCAGGCTGGTGCTCATTCCACTGAGCCACACCAGCTAGGGCCAGACACTGTATATGTTTAAATGTAGTTTTTTAAAACCCTATATACCTTATTAAAATATTGATGCTGTGCCTTGGCCAGGCGGCTCAGGTGGCTGGAGCATTGTCTTGTACCCCAAAGGGGTACGGGGTTGATCCTCATCAGGGCATATATCTAGGAAGTGGGTTCGATCCCCAGTCAGGTGTATGCGGGAGGTAACTGATCGATGTTTCCTTCTCACATTGATGTTTCTCTTGCTGTCGCCCCTCCTCTCTAAAATCAATAAACATATCCTCTGGTGAGTATTAAAAAAACTTTATTTATTTAAGAATATAGGCAGTAGTTTTGCAGATTCACCATCTTTAAAGATTTTATTTCTTTATTTTTAGAGGGAGGGGAAGGGAGGGAGACCGAGAGGAAGAGAAACATCCGTGTGTGAGAGAAACATTGAGGACCCGGCCCACAACCCAGACATGTGCCCTGAGTGGGAATCGAACTGGCAACCTTTCGGTTTGCAGGCCACACCATGGAGCCACACCAACCACACCAGCCAGGGCAACAAAAAACCAAAAAACAAAACCCCAAAACTTTAAAATGTTGATGCTGCCTGCGTATCTCCTTCCCTCTTCTCTTTTCTCATCTGCACAATCCCTGCTCTCCGCACAAAATAACCAATATTAATAATCAGGAGCGTAACCTTCCACCAATTCTTCTAGAACATGAGCTCTTCTAGTGTTATCCTCTCAGGACAAGCCCTACTCCATAGTTGCAGGAAGACAGAGACCCTGGTCCAGTGTTTTTGATGTACTGTACCTATAAAAGGTTACCTGCGAGACTAATTCTAAGCAAGGAGAAAACTTCCATCATCTACAAGTTAACCTAGTGAAGTCTTGGGGGAAACCTCCTCACTCCTCCTGGGACTCCTGACAAGGACACCCCCTGCAGAGTAGGGTGTGGGGCCTCAAGCTCCATCCTAATTTCACCCAAGCTCCGGAGACCATTGCCAACCTGCTTATAAACAAGCTCCCTTGTCTTTAATGCAGTTAGCAGTATCGTACCAACTCCATTTCCTGATCATGCACTACAGTTACAGGCACACCTTGGAGATACTGTGTGTTCGGTTTCAGACCACCATAATAAATCAGGAATCCCAATAAAGCTAGTCATAATCTTTTCACTAGCAGAGGGTTTTGCTTTTCATTTGTAAAAAAAAAAAAGCGTACCACCTGTGAAGCATAATAAAGCAAAATGCAATAAAACAAGCTATGCCTGTATATGACATGTCACAGTTGGGGGAAGCTGAGGAAAGGGTCTAAGGGACCCTCTGTACTATTTTTGCAATTTATTTTGAATCTACAATATCATTTAAAAATCAAAAGTTAAAAATGTACCTAAGAAAAATCTTTTTAAACGAAAATGTGACTTTATTATTATTATTATTTTTAAAGCCCTCCTCTGCCTTTTGCCTCAAAGGCTGGGGGGTGGAGGGGCCTTGGGCTGATAGGCCATGTGTCTCTTGTTGCTCACAGCCCTGCTGTACCCGGGAGACAGGGTCATTTTCAAGAAGGACCAGGTGTGCCCAATCCGGCAGCCAGGAGGCTACTACTCAGACTTTAAGCTCCTCAGCCCAGCTCAAGCCCTGCTCAGGTCCCTGGGATTTGAAGAGCCTGTGGCTAAGAAGACTGACAAGCTGAGTGTCAGACCCCCTTCCCCTTTCCCTTTGTCTCCTGCCCTGCTGCTGTGCTTCAGCTACAGAAGCTGGGATGGTGACACACTGGGGATGTCACATTTTACCAGTGTGTCTGTCCTAGTCCAGCATGTCCAACCGAGCCACCATACCCTGGCCAGTCCCCAGTGTCACCCCTGACATATGTCTGAGGTCCACAGCCTCCTAGCCTCACTCCCACACATCTATCCTCCAAACACAACCTGCATGTCCCAAGCTCTCCAGAAAAGATTAAAAAGAGGGCCTCGCTAGAGCATCAGAAAGACCCTTCACCAATTACGGGCCCAGTGTCAGGGGTGCTGCAGAGGACAGGGGGGCAGCCCCTTCCCCTGCCTCACCTTCTCTGGCAAGAAGGGGGCTTGCAGCCCCTGGGAGGTGAAAAGAACTGCACTGGGTACTACCTCAGGTCAACTCGAGTCCTCTCTAAGAAAATGTCCTTCATGACCCAAGGCATGCTGCACTCTCCCTCTCAAGAGCATACCCACACCTTCCTTCCCTCTCAGGCATGCCTCTCCTAAAATGCGTGTCCCCAGGTGTTTGCACCCAAGGAACAGTGAGCCATGACAGCTTGTCCTGGGCTAATCCCCTGAACTTGTCTCCAAGGCTCCCTTTTCTCTGACTTTCCAGTGAGCCAAATGGCCCTGTCTAGGCTCTCTCTTGATGCTTCTTCTACCCTAAGTCCTTCTTTGTTTCACTGTCCCCGGCTTTAATAAACATACTCTCAAAATAACAAAAAGGATGAAAGGAAGGAAGCAAGGAAGGAAGGGAGGGAGGGAAGAAGGAAAGGGGAGGGGAGGGGAAGGGAAGGGAA
>PVJD01018125.1:0-15458 GCA_004026545.1 Mormoops blainvillei | reverse complement strand
TTGGCAACCAATTATTAGTGAATCCAATAAACACTTCAAATATGCTCATCATAGAAGAAAATGACATGGCTCTTGGCCTCAAGAAAGACCCATCCACATGAAGCATTCAGGTAGGAAAACACCTAATGAAGCAACAGATTTTGGGGCAGTAGCTGAAGCAGTCAGAAATGGAGGAGAACAGTAGAAATGTGGAGAGTCACCGAAGGCTTCCTGGAGGAGGAGAACAGGCAGGGCACTGCATGTCAGCTGTCAGCCCCAGCTTCTGCTGGGCCTTTTTTATTGGCAGGTGTATCTGGTAGGAATATCTGTGCTACCTCTCAACCATGTCACCCTCTCCTGCTAAGACTTCCGGCAGGCTCTGGGCAAAAATGGAAACTTAGTTTGAATGATTAGGGGTGGCCGAGGGGAAAAAGAGAGGTTTTGTTTTTTTTCTCTCACACCCTGTGGCTTGCCTGCCAAGGTGACTCTCTTGTGCTTTTACTCAGAGCTTCCGCTAGTTGCCTTTGTCTGGCAGGGGCTTTCTGTTTCTCCTTGGTTATTACATGTGAGAATTTGGAGGTGGGGGGTAGTGGCCGCATCTGCTTTGCAAAGTGCCCGGCAGCGCTCCATGGTGGAGCGGAGAGGCTGGCAAAAGGGGAGAGTGGGGGTTGGGGGGGCGCGGAAACCTGCGGTTACTAGTCACAGGCTGATGCTGGCCGTCACACCGCAACCCAGCAGCACCCTGTGACTCCAGGTTTGGGGTGCCTACTAGGTGCCAGCTACTCCTATTTTTCACGTATGAAGAAAATGCTACAAAGTGGCTCGTGTCTTCATTTTATAGAAGGAAAGTGGAGTCCTGAAGGGTTCCGTCTCTAGCTCCACCTTAAGTGCCAGTCTGGGCCAGGGTTCCAATCTAAGCCTCCCCAGGGCTTCGTTTAGTTGAGGGGGGTAGCCCCCCCGCACCCGAAGCCTCTTTTCTTCTCACGATCCTACCTGAACTCGCCTGTAAGTTTCTCTGCCACTTAGCAAAAAGCAGAGCTCTTCTCATAGCTTCGTTGTGTAAGTCAAACAATTAGGCATGGACCATTGGTAATGGGAAATAATTTTGCACCATTTCAGAATTCCAGTGAAAAATGGAGAAGGCTGGTGGGTTGGGTTATGCAGCGTGTTACTGCATCTGATCTCCTTCGCTTGTCCTAATTGCTCATGTTTAATATCCAAGGCCTTAGATCCAATTTTACACCATGCACTTAATTGACTTTATTAGCTCCTCTCTTACTTTGAGCTCTATCACAATATTATTTCTCTCCCTTTGCAGCACAGTGGATGATAAACCTTTCGCTTTGAATCATGCTAAATTCTTCCAAATGTATTTCCTGGATGACTTTGCCCCAGTTTCTTCCTATCTAAACTTGGACCCGGTGATTAGCTAGGGTCCCCATATATACTTGTCTTAAAATCCCCCCATAAACTCAATCGGCCCCTCTGCCGGTGTCTCACCGCCTTCATCTGTGGACTTGCCCAAAGGAGACTTCCCCTCAGGTCCAGGAGGTTGACCTGGAGGAAGCCAAAGTGTCTGCGGCTAGTGCTTAAGGACTGAGCCGGAGGTACAACAGGGGAGTAATTCCACAGCTAGCGAATCCATTATACGAAGTGCTGTAAAAGCCCCTTGCTATGAATGTACACTACTTTCCTTGTTACTTCTATAGTTACCCTGGCTCACTGAAGACAGACATTTTGGTATTCTCGTTGAAAATATTTCAACAATGATTTAGAGTTGAAGAGTCAACCAAGCAATCGGGCCATCTTGGCCCCCTTTTGCTATCCCTTCCAGAAAGTGGCTGCAGAATTGACATGGTATAAACGTTGGGTTAAGACAATCTCTGGCCCTGGCTGGGTGGCTCAGTTGGTTGAAGCATTGTCCCATGCACCAAAAGGTTGCAGGTTCGACTCCCATTCAGGGCACATCCCTAGGCTGCGGGTTTGATCCCGGGTCAGGGCACATACAGAAGGCAATTGATTGATGTTTCTTTCTCAAATCGATGTTTCTCTCTCTCTCTCTCTCTCTCTCTCTCTCTCTCTCTCTCTCTCTCTCCACCTCTCTCTCTGAAAGTAATAAATATATCCTTGGGTAAAGATAAAAAAAGAAAAAGCCAACCTCTGATTTCCTAACTGTCAGTGCTCGAGATCTCTTGCCCACACTGGCCACTGTGTGGCAAGGTTGGGGAGTTCAATACCAAATGGCCAACAACCTGGTGAGGCTTGGCTTGGCTTTGGGGAGTATGGACAGGTTCCCACCCCGTCCACTTCGGTGCAGTTTCATTGTCTGCCTTCCTTTGATGTGGAGGGAGAAGATGCGGTTCTCTTGGACCTTATACATGTACCTGAGCTAAACATGCCTACCTGGGCTCTTGGAGGAGGTTCAGCATTAAGTGATACAAGTCATGTAATGTAGATAAAGCAGTTTACACAGAGTCTGGCACTCGGAAAGTGACCAATGAATGGGAGCTATTCTTTCTCTGTCTTTGCGAGCTCACACGCTTGTGGAAGAAGGAAGCTAAAAATGCTTCGTGAATAGTTTTCAAGTCCTATAGGCACAGAAACATTCCCATTAGCCCACCCCTCTCCTGCCTCACTAGTCCCCACCCCTCCCACCCCTGCCACCTTGAACTTGGCCCAGAAAACATACACGGGTGTAGCCGTAGCCCCAAGGGACGGCGAGACACAGCCTCCCATGGAAAATAAATACAAAGAGGCAGGGAGGAGAGGCCCACACAAAGCCACACCTTCTAGACCAAGAAGCAAATGCCTTTGAATTACCTCAGACACAACTGCACTTATACTCTTCCAAATGGAAGGGGCTTTGCCTTTTTGGTAAAGTTATTTTGGTAAAATGAGTTTTAATCTCTGCCCTGTAATTCACTTTGCTTAAGGTTTGGACATTCCAGCTCCTTCAACCTGGCACCAACTCGACACGTTTCAGTTTTCAAACTCCGTTTTGGACCAGACGGCCGAGCTTGCTGGTTTAGCCGAGGCCGAGTGTCCGGCCAATACCCTGAGGCTCGAACAATGATTTTATTCTCTGTAACCAACAGTACCAATACTTAGGAAAAATAGGCTATTTTTACATAATGATATAACTTGCTGCACACATGTTAAGGAGATCCATTTGTTAAATATAGTTATTTCTATTTTGAAGCTGAAAGAGCTGGCTATAATTTTGGAAAGGTGGGACGCTGCCGATGCCAGAAGGCACATGTCTGATGGGCATGACAGACCTTGGTAGCCACCCTGCTCTTGAAAGGCGAGGGTGGGCATGCCTAGGGCTTCCCTGGGCTCCCACTGGGCTCAGGCGGCCATGCCTCTGCTCTCTTCGCAGGCCTCGACCCATGGGACCAGGCACTGACCTAGAGTCTGGGTGTGACCTGTCTGAGGGCGGGCTTCTGGAATCTGCACATCAGGGTTCTGGTGACGTTTGGGAAACTGTGTTGGATGGCAGCTATGGAGAAAGGCAAGAAGTGCACCTTTCCCAAGTCAGCATTTCCAGAGAGCAGGGTACCAGGCCAATGTTCAGATGCCACCAGGATAGACCCGCCCTTCAACGACTGGCCCAGAAGGGTGAACGCTTGCCAGCCAGCTGCTGGGACCCCAAGGTACCTGCAGGGACGATGACCCTCCTCTCGTTGGTGGTCATGTTGGGAGGAGGGGGGCCATTCTTCTCGTCCATGTAGCTGTTGTAGTTCATGGCGTTGGACTCGCCCCCAGCGACCAGCTTGCTGCATTTGCTAACACTGCAGTCCACCGGAGACTCCCTGGATGGAGAGGAGACAAAGCCACGGGAAGCTGTCACTATCACTGTGCCTGCACCGCACGGGAGGTCACCCCAGCCCATCGCTCAGACAACGGGAGCTGTCTCCCAGCCCCAGCTGGTGTCAGGAGGAGGAGGGTGCTGGTGCGGCCTTATTTCTATTCTCCGCGCTGCCGCCAGAGTCGTCTTCAAATCCCAGCCCGATCCTATAATTACGGTACTTAAAAACTCCTGGCAGCTCCTACTGCCCCCAGACTAGAGTCTGGACTTCTCAGGACGGGATTGCAGCTCCCGCCCATCTGCAGCGGACGCTTTTCGCCTGTTGCCAGGCAGCCTACACGCTCAGGGCCCTTGCACCGGTCCCCCCCGACCCCAGAGTGTTTCTGTTCTGGTTCTAGGACTGTCATGCCGGGGGACTGTGAGCTTGGCAGGTGCCTCATCACCTTGCTGGATGAGGGTGTTTCCTGAGATGGTGACATGACTTTTCTGTAACCTCAATGTAGATTAAGCCAGTTCTGCACAGAACCTTGATTAGAAGGTGAGTGATAGATGTTTCCTGAGAGAGTTATTTCTATGCCTGAATATGTTTCAACACATTTTTAATATGCTGTTCTATTTGAACTTCCCAGTAACCCTCCGAGATAGGCATGGCAGGGTTAACAGCTCCTGTTTTATGGTTAAGGGAGCTGAGAGGTGAGGTGCCTGGGCCAGGGTCACACAGCTAGCAGGGGGAAAGCAGGACTCAGGTCTTTAGTGTTAAGCTTCCCTATCAAAACACACATGCAGAAGAGCTGTTTGCTGCGTGAAAGAAGAACAGAATCCAAGAACTTCAACCTGATAGAGAGGCTGTGACCCCTGTGGCCTTTTGTAGCACCGGCCACCAAGCTCACAGGGGAAGCATATCGAGGTGCACAAGGGGCAAAGCAAAATCACCCAACTTGGTCTCAAAGTATGCTGGTAGCTCAGTGAGCACCTGGGGTTTTGCAGCGGGGTGCAGAGAGGGTACTTACTGGCTTCAGCTCAGCAAGGAGCAGCCACCTGGGGATCTGAGCTGATACCTGGTGCCCAGAGCAGATGGGCAGGACATACCACATGCCCATAGCGCCTCTCGGCATGCACAGGAGGAACGCCATCCTGCCCTGCCTTTCCCTCGCCTCCGCTCAGCCACCTGGCGGCAGCAGCACCAAAGCGGGCAAACAGAAGGCCCGGGAGAGGCTGCCGCTGTGGGTCCATGGAGCAGGAAGCATCATCCTGGCCGCCTGGGAGACACCAGCCAGTTCTCTTCAAACCCAGCCCCAGACCAAGCAGTTCAGATAAGGTTCAGATCGCAGCCGTCCGGCCCCGGGCCGCACAACCCCTCCGGGCTTTCCAAAGGCCTGGCTCCTCTCTTCCCCACTCGGCTGTGGTCGGAACTGACCATCATGGGGTCTCAGCGGCAGGGTCGTGCAGGATGGGGTCCTGCTCATCTCACACCTCGGTGGCAGTAGCCCCACACGCAGGGAAAGTAGCCACTAAGGCAGAAGAAGGGAGGAACGGCCCCGCGGGTGTGGGGGCGGCTCGGCAGGGCGGGGGAGGCCTGAGCACATTCAATAAAGAAAATTAAATGAATTTGTTTCTTAATCTGAAAGGAAAAAAATATTGAAGATCACTTATCATAGCTGGGAGATAAATGCTCCACTGAGATATTAGAAGTCAGACGGTAATTTTTTCCTGATGTCTTACAGAGGGGAACATGGGCTGAAAATGAAAATAAGATGTATAACTTACACATGTTAGAATTTAAGGTTTTACTATTCGCCTACTGTTTTTCCAGGCAGAGAACCAAGAACCAGCCGTCAGAGCCCCAGATTGTTGAAGGTTTAATGTCCCCATGGCAGTGCGAGGGAGGCAGCAGCTCATCAGGGCTTTTCACCAGGGTTTGGCCTTTGGCTTCTGCTGTTGGAGGACTTGGCCTGAGATGAGGCCGTCCCTGAAAGACCCTGGTCCTGGGTCTGAGCTGGGCTGTGGCCGAGCTCCCTGGGATCCCCCCTCCTCATGGCCAACCCCAAGCGGGTGTCCGTGCACGTGTCCACATACACCCCCCCCCAACAAACACCCTTGTGCACACATGCACACATGCATGCACACATATACACTCTGTCATACACATACGTGTGTGCATGTACTTGCACACACACCGACACACATGCATAATCCAATGCATGCACATGGGCACAGACACATACACATGCCCCAACACACATGCATGTGCATCCATGCACTCACATACAACCCAATGTGCATAGGCACGCACACATGCGTGTCCATACGCATGCACACCCCAATGCACAATGCACGTGTGTGCATACATGTGATAGATGCACATGTGTGCATACACATGATGCATGCACATGCACACACAGAGCCACCAGGGTCTGGCAACCTTTCTCAGCATACTTGTCCTTTGTGAAGCAACTCAGTGCAGCAGAAGTGGGAGGATTAAGTTGGCCTTCAACCAAGAGAGCAACATTTTCATTGGCTGGGAACTCCATGGCAGAGGGTGGGGTTGCCAGAGCACTTCCCCTGGAAGAAACCGGGGCACAATGGCCAGAAGTGGGGGCTAGAGACCTTTCAGCCAGCAGGGCTCTGTGTCCAGGGGCCGCACGGCAGAAGAGGTATACCTCTGTGGGCTGCACCCGCTGTTAGGAACATTGGGAAGATGTTTCGAAAAATTTTTTCCACATCAGCCAGGCCTCTGGGGATTTCTGACCCCCAAACTGACCCCTTGCCATACAGAGGTGAGAAGAACCTCAGAAATCACTGGAATATGGTAACCTTTTCAGCACCCGTGGCAGGGCCAGTCCCTGGTGCCAGGAGCAGAGAAAAATAAACTTGAGAAAAGGAAGCATTTGGTAAAAGCTGCCCGGCATGTCACCTGGTAAGAAGAGGAGCTGTGAGCACTGCGGTGAGACAGGCACCTCCTGGGGAGGGGGGTACCGAGGAGGCAGGAGCGCCAGCTCCCGGAGGACAGCGTCAGAACCGTGGTAGAGACCGGACTCTCTTGCTGGGGTGACTACTGGGAGCCGTACAGTGGCTGGAACCGCCTCATTTAGTAACTCATAGAAACTCTCATATTTCTGTTTCCTCCTCTTTCCTTCCTTCAGCCCCTGTGTACGCACCTGCTCCCCAGCTGGGCAAGGCACTCTGTCGGGGAGCTCCTCCTCTGAGACGGGCCCTGTCCTCAGTCCCAGGCCCTTCACTGAGGCCCTGCACGGGGGTGCCCTCCGGGCGCAGCCTGGCCCGCGGCACTTGCTCAGGTCGGCCCTGCTCGGACGGCTCTGGGAGAGGAGGAAGGAGAGCTGTACCTTCACCGCTGGCCTGCCACGGGACCCTCCACTCCCAAGCTCTTGGCCACTCTGCCTCCTCCAGACAGCACCTGTCTCGCGTGTGGCCATTGGGCTCTGCTGCTGCTGCTAAGAGGTGGGGGCAGTCCAGGTGAAGCCCAGCATAAAGGCTGCTCTCTAATGAGGCAGCTGGCGGCTGTGAAGAGGGGGATGAAAACAAGAGGAAGGGAGGGAGGGCACAGATGGAGGGGGAGAGGTTTGGCCATTCAGCTCGGCTACCCTACCGCTAATTTGTATTGAGACCTGCACTTACAGCGAGCATGGGCCTGGGGCCCAGAGGCAGCTGATGGCACTGGGACAGGTGACAAGAGGGGCTGGGGCTGCCACAATAGAGCAGAGAGGAGGTGGTGGCTCCAAGAGGCTAACTCAGAGCATGTCTGTCTCAGCCATGGCTCAGAAGGCCATGCCTGGGAGGCCACAGCAAAGGTGACGTGACCCTCATAGCCTGGTCCTTTATTTCACCACTGGGCGCAAGCTCTCAACTCCTCTGGTCCCATTTTTGTGTGTTCAGTGAACATTGCTTTACAAAGACTACTAAGGGCTTTTAAAAGTGCCTTGCAAACTGTTAAGCCATTTAAAACAAGGTGAGAAATCTTCGGTATTTGAAGAAAAGGAGATTTCAAAGGCTGCTGCCAAGGAATACCCCTTTAGACTAAACAAACATTTTCTTTACCTTCCCATTGAACTCAGGGTAACTTCGCTCAGGGTGGGTCATGCAGAGCCACGGGTCTGCAGCCCAGGCCCCCCATCACTGGGTGCCCAGCACTCGCCCAGATCTTATGGGGCCTCAGGGCTGTTTCCAAGCTACACGATTGCATCAGGGCCTGTTTTGTGTGTCTTCCATGTAACGTGTGTATGTTACACAAAAATTAGGATTTAGGATTTCTGCAGGATCCATGCATAAATGCATGCATATGATTTCTTTTTTTTTTGTTTTGAAAAGAAGGCAAAATACATTAGAAGCAAGTTTCAAGAAGAGAAAGGAAATCACCCACAGTGAAGCCGTCACCCGACCCAATAGCTATTTTAATCTCTGTACATAGAAGATGCTCATCGCTTCTCTGGAGTCATGTAGATGGCTTCCTACCAGGTGATGCACGGCACGCTTCCTCCTGCAAGGCTCAGAGCCCTAAGACGCCCTCACACACCCCTTCGGAGAGGCAGCAGTGACAGGGTGTCTGAGGCCGATCTTTCTGAAGATGAGAGGGGAAGTGTCTAGGTGTCTAATAAGGGCACCCCAATCCTGGCGGGCAGTCTAGAGAGCATCGGGGCAGAGTGATGCTGAACTCAGGTCCTGCACGCCCGGCACACAAGGAAGCAAGTCCTTGCACTTTTCTCTCCATAAACTGATACTCTTTCCTTCGGGGATGGTTTCTCCGAGCCCCGTGGTTGAGACAGGATGGAGCAAAGTTATTTGCAGACCACAGCATGGATCAAGTTGCTGAAGTCTCCATCCAACATAGAACCTATGGGCCATGCTCCTTCATGACAACTCACTCTAACAGACTCAACCACAACAGGAAGAGATGGAGAAAGAGAGCAAACCTCCCACAGCGTGGGCAAGCTAGACTTTCTCTGACTCCTCAACCCTCAGTCTCTCTACTGGACCTTTTGTTCAAAGGACTTGCTACTTGGATAAGAAGGAAGAAGGGCACTGTAGCTTCAGGCGGCAGAAAACCTCCTCCAGAGACAGAAGTATCTATGGGAGCTCAGTGAGCCCAAAGAAGTAACTCAGAAACCCAAGTTACCATCGACACATGCTAGCCCAGTGCTGTCCACGCAAAGTAGAATGTGAGCCACACCTATAGTTTTATATTTTCTAGTAGCCACATGTTTTAAAAAATTTTTAATAGGTGAAATATATTTTAATAACATATTAAAATATACTAACTCAATACAGCCAAGAGATTATTTCAACATAATCAATATAAAAATAATGAACTATTTGACTATTTCTCCCATACTAAGTGTTCTAAATGCAGTGTGTATTATATATGTAGAGCACACATCATGTTTGAATTAACACATTTCAAGTGCTCAGAAGCACCACCTGGCTAGCGGCCACTGCAGGGGCAGCCCAAATCCAGTCCACAAGCCTAGAGTTCCCAAATCTGCTTTGGTTTTCTCGTCTAAAGTGAGAAATGATCTTTTGTATTAAAAGCACTACTATCAATAATACTCAGGGGATAGGAGAAGCTATAGCATCGAGAATGAGAGATTTCAATAGCCTGGCATCTATTTGATCATGTTATTTCTTTCCGCATGATCAAATAATAGGATCTGACATGGTTCCATCCTAAGAAAAGACATTTTTCTGAAAACCCTTGCTTCCCGCTGACCACCAGTCCAGCACGAATGTGAGCACTTAGAGGATATTTATGAGGTGCTGGGGACGGCCGTGCCTAACCTGCTCGGCTCTGAGAGCCCACTGTGTCTTCTTTGTTTCTCCAGAGGCGGGTGAGAATACATCAGTCTTTCTGAGCCTACTTTGTCACCTGCTGATGGTCCGGGTCAAGACAGGCAAATCAAAATCAAGGGCTGCTTTGTGCAACCAGAGCTAGGTGTCTGCTCTCTGGGATGTTCGGAGAGCTCTCCTGCAGCTGGCTCCTGGTGTGACCGGAGCCGGGAGTGAGCGGCAGGTGGGTTCGGAAAATTGATTTCCTCAGGGACCCTCTTTGCCCAGGATTAGTACCTCGGAGCTCTTGAGGCGTCCTTGAGCAGTTGGGTCCCACGTGCAGCCCGGCTGAGCACACACACAGGCTCCGTCTGAGGCAGAGATGGAGGCTGACCTTGGTCTCTGCCCTGTCGGCTTATACGCCGATGCCCTGCATGACTCTCAAAAAACATCTTCACTTGTGAGTCCTCACTTGTGGGTAGCCACCCATTCGTTCACTCGTTCACTTAATAGCTATTCATTGAGCAGCTATCATGTGCTCAGTAAGAAGAAGAAAAAGCCCTGCCCACATTTAATGAGGGGTGTGCTAAGAGCCAAGGAATTGCTAAGAGGAATAGTGACAGGTGCTATTTTAGACCAGGTGGTCGGGGAAGGCCTCTGAGGAGGTGACATTCAGGTAGAGACCTGAAATAAGTGAAGGAGAGAGTCCTACGACAAGATGAAGTAGGAACGTTCCAGAAAGAAGGAACACAAGGAAAGAGACTCTGAGACAAGGGTGTGGAGGGAAGGAGTGAAATGGGGAACAGGGTGGAAAAGAGGTTGTCCGAGGGCTGGTGGGGTGACGTGAAGGACCTTGGTTTTGACATAAGCCGGTAAAGCATTTTGACCAAGACAGTTAACTATTTTCTGAGGATGACTCCAGCTGTGGTCTGAAGAACAGACTTCTGGAAGGTAAGAGGAGTGGGGACAACAGGGAGCCGCTGGGGTAGCCTAGAAGGTGGGGAGCGGTGGACGTGAGCGGAGGCCGGATTTGGGATCTAGTAGACCGGAGACTCCCCGGGGATGGAATCTGGATTGCCCCCCAGCTCCGGGAGCCACAGGGGTCAGGCCAGTTGGGAGGCTTGTTGAAGGGTCCTCCTTGCTGTCTGCATGTGTGTTGGCAGAACTGACAGGGTGACTGCAGAGTCACAACCCACGGCAGAGGGGGCGGGGCAGGGAGGTGGCCCACTGACCAGGAGTCAGGGTGCCTGGGCTCTGCGGCCAGCTTTGCCTTCTCTAAATCCTTGGACAAGTCGCTTATCCCCTCAGAGTCCAATTTGCCTTTATATGTCAGTATGTAATTACAGTATCTGCCTCATAGGAGAGTGGTGGGGAGCAAATGATAAGAGAATATGGAAAAATGTTTGACAAACTGTACCCTACCTGCACTGTGAGGAACTCAATATCCTTATTCTCTATGTGGAGAGACACTCATTTCCGGGGCTTCCGGCTCTGAATCTCCGAGCCTTCCTGAAATCCTAGACTCAGGAAGGTGGCTGGGATCCCGGGGACGGGTTTGGGTTTGTGGGGTTGAGATGTGGCGAGTCTGGGTGTTCCCACAGGCAAGTGGGAGACCGGGCACTGTCAGGAGGAGGGCTGTCTCCCTGCCGCATGCACCCTCCCTTCTTCTCTCTCTAGACTGGCTCCTTGGGGACCTCATCCCCTTCACAGTTCGAAGGTGTTAGAGACAAGGCCTAACCCTAAATTCCAGCCCCACAGTATTATCTGAGCTTTAGTTTCCAAAGCCCAGCAGACATGTAGATCTGGACATTCTACTGTTCGCTCACAAAATCTCACAGGGACTGCCGACATCTCTCCTCAAAGCGCCTCCTCTCCCCACCCCCGCGGCTGCTGACGGCACCGGCCTATCCAGGCTTCAGTTCTCTTTGGTTCTTCCCCTCACACACCTGTTGGCCTAGCCCCAGTCATTACCCCTGTGTCATGCCCCTCATGTCTCTACCCGTCTTGATTTCCAGAATCATCACCACTATCTTCATTCAGAACATTGTAATTCCTTTTCTGGGATATTTTGATAACCTTTTAGCTTGTCTACCTGCCTCTCCCCTTTCTACCCTCTGTGTGCAGCAATCATCAGTTCGCTGGTCTGAAACCACAGCCCCGACGGTATCGAACATCACGTCTACGCTCAAAGTCAGTCTTTGCAAATGCAGTGAGTGCCGTAATTTCTTAGCCGGCCATTTGGGGGCCCCTCTTATTCTCACGTTTATCTCCCTGGGCTACGGACCCTTTGGGTTATCTGGTATTTCAGGGATGAAACCAAGGTTTTCTCTCACTCAAACCTTTGCTCTTGATGATTAGCGTCACCGTCCAGCACTCTCTGTGTCCTTGGCACCGTTCCGGGTCCTTCCCCTGCAGTGCCAGAGTTAACCCTGGGAACAAGCCTGTGGAGACCCTGGGTTAACAAGAAGACCCTCCGGCGCCGTTTTAGGAAGGAGGAGGCTGGTGCTCAGAGATGCAGGCCGCTTGCCCAGGGTCAGAGCTCGGACTGGCGCCTGGACCACCTGTCCGCCAGGCCTGCTCTTCCTTGGCCCTGCGATGTTTCTCTCCTCGGACTCTCCCCTCACTACTGCAGGCACAGCCTTACCTGACCTGGCACCATCAACTTCAAACACCCTTTCTACGTGTGCCCATGTCCTCCCTCACACAGTGAGCCCTGCCCTGTGTCCACCTTGGTCGTCAGCTCTGGGCCTGTACTGCAAGAACGGTTTGGTCATCTTTGCTCTGGTGAGACCCACCCAGCTCTGAAGCATCTTCAACAAGGACAGTGAAGTGTATCTTATTGCTAAGTTATCCGGAAGAGGGGCTATACCTGGGCCTGACATGTGTCTGCAAAGGAAGTTATGGGCCTAACCCAGAGAGCCAAAGGGGCTTGCTGGCTCGGCTCTGCCCACAGCCCTCACCTCTGTAGCGCTCTCGCGTGCTCTCTCTCTCTCTCTCAGCTCTCTAGGAACTGGCTCAGACTGCTGGCTCAGCACCAGAGCCTCACCTGCTGCAGAAACCCTAAATGCCAGAAGCCACTTAGGTCAGAGCTGCCTACTCAGACACCTGGCAGCAAGCGCGCCTCCAGCCTCCCCAGCCCCACACCTGGCAGCGGCTATGCCCAGCCTTGGAGCCGCGCAGGCCTGGCGGGCTTACCTGGATCCATTCATGTGGTCATACTCCCGCTTGACATTGACCCTCACCGGCTGATTAATCCACTCCTGCTGTGGTGGGAGGGGGTTGATTTTGTGGGGCTGGCCATAGTCAGGGCTCCCTGAGGCGGTCATGTCGGCCTTGGGGAGATGGGCCGCGCCGTAGGCGGAGTCGAAGAGGGACTGGTCGTCACTCACCACCGAGAGAGCCTCCTAGAGGGCCAGAGAAGGAGAGAGAAAGCCCAGTGTCACTCTTGGCCCAGTGTCACTCTTCACCTACTCTTGCTTTGAGCTGGCAGGGCGGCCCAGGGCTGCCCCGGGCCACTTCTCCAATGCTGACTGACTCCCACTTGGGGCAAGTTCACCCTTATGCAAATGTGATGGTTTCTTTGCCTGTTACCCTGGATGAGGGGGGAGTTTGGGCACTAAAGTGGAGGTGGGGGATCTGTAGGGGTGTGTTCACTTGTTGCATCTGCCGCTGGGAGCCCTGGAAAGGAGGGTGGGCAGTGGGCGGTGAAGAAGTGCAGCTACACAGCACACACATGCGGTGCGGTGGGGCTGGAGCCCCGGGTTCTCCCCAGCAGAGGCAGAAACGCCTCTGACTAGCGTGTGGAGCAGCTGGCAAGGGGGAAATGAGAGTGCGCATCCAGTTTACAGGTGAGGCCCATGAGGCCCATCCAGGGAGGGTATTTAGCTCAAGGCCACACAGGGGAAGGGCGGGGCAGGGCTGTGGCCCCAGCTAATTTAGGTTTCTTTATCTGTAAACAGGAACAAGAGTAGCTTTTTCAGAGGTGATGCGTGGATGAAATGAGAAGATCTAGATACAGGTGTCTAGCTTGTAAGAAATGCTCCACATTGCATGTCAGGGCTGTCCAGGGGGAGTGAGTGCATCTTATACAGCCCCAACTGGGATGAGGGACCGCCCTCCTCCCAGGGACAGAGCGGGACAGGTGAGCCTTTCTCGCCTGGTTCCTTGAAGTGACAGCTCCCTGTCTTAATTCAGATGATCCTGCCTGCCCAAGAATGCGCGTGGGGTCTCGACTGTGTGTATGAGTGAGTCAGGGGAAGACCTCTGGAAAGTGGTTGCTCTGCTTCCCCTCCGACTGTCCTGTCATCTGACACAGGTCTGTGGAGACCCTGCACTGAGAAGGGAGCCTTGTGCCTCCCCGAGATCTTCTACCAACCACAGCACAATAACAAGATTCTCCCATTATTCCAAGTCACATCAAATCGCAGGGACCCCAGGTCATGGACTGGGTGTGACGCACACCGTATCCCATGATTACACAAAGTGAAGTTGACCACTTTTCAGAAAAGCAGGTAGTGATCTTTAATTAATTGTAACCTAAACTATACAATCCACAGCTGTGAAGATGATGGAATAACACATGAAAAATACAACTGTCTCTGGCACATACTGAGTGACGCCCCGTACATGTTAAGCATGATGGCTCTTAGTGTTCAAGCAAAGATTCTCTTAGGCGACCTGTTATGAGCTGAACTGTTCCCTTGAAATTCATGTGTTGAAGCCCAACCTCAGGAGGTGACTGTATTTGCAAGAGGGCTCTTTAAAGAGATGGTTAACTTGAAATGAGGCCTTTCCATGGGTCCTAAACCAATCTGACTGGTGTCCTTGTAAGAGGAGGCTATTTGGCCACAGAGAGAGACACAGAGGACCCACCCCATGAACAGAAGCAAGAGGGCGGCCATCTGCAAGCCAAGGAGAGAGACCTCTGAACCCTGCCGGTACCCTGGCCTTGGATCCTCAGTCTCCAGAACTGTGAGAAGCTAAGTCTCTGTGAAGTAAGCCACCCAGTCTGTGGTGTATCATTACGGCAGCTCTAATACACCTTCTTTACTTAAACCCTCCCTGTGCCTCTAAAATTACAATCTGCTCCACCGGCTAACAACCTATCACCTTGTCTGTCTCTCAGGACCATTCTCAACCCCAGCAAGGGGACAGCCATGCTTCAGAGGAAAAGGTCCTTCTGTGACTGCGTCTGGCTGGAATCAGGGGAGAGTTCGGGAATGTGCTCCAGGAAGACTGCGCCTGCACTGCAAGGCTTTGCCTGCTACAGATCTGGCCAGAGGTGGCAGGTTCAGAGCTGAGCTGCCTGCGGAATATTAAAAGGCTCACATCCTCCCCACAAGGGTGTCCCTTGATTCACACATAAAATCTGGTAGGCTCCTTCTTCACTTCCTCCTTGTGTCACGCTCAGAGAAAGCTGTGCTTCTTTGGTTATTATATCCATTACCCATACATTATTATCTCCGTTCAATAACTATTTTTGGTTATTATATCCATTCTAGGGATCAGCCCCAAACTAGTTTTCAACTGTCATCTAAGCACAAAGTGTTATGGTTCCAACGTTGAAAAGTGTGACACTGTCATCTTCCAGAGGGCTGAGCCCGAGTTCTTGAATTTCCAGGGGTTCTACACTCAGAAGAGGGCTAATTCTCAGCCAAGACCCATAAACGCCCTCTTGGTGATCAAGATAAAGAACAGTCACCTGTTCTGCGACAAACAGGGATTACCTTTAAGGAACTGGGTGTCATCTTTTGCTCTGGGGAGGGGCTTACATACTTGGTATTTCATGCACGAATTTTGAAGTTTCCAATGAAAAAACTTCCCCTGTGTCCCTTCCTCTAAGTTAGGGGAGAGGATGATGGAATAAGTGAGGCAAGGAGGCCTGGAGGGCAGG
>PVJD01018124.1:0-15448 GCA_004026545.1 Mormoops blainvillei | reverse complement strand
GCAGGTTGCCCCAAATTACTCTATTTTATCTGCATTACTGGGTATAAAGTATCAGAGCAAGAAAGATGATCCTATTTTACCCTGAGCTAATCAGAACGCACTTAGCAGCGGTCCTGGGCATTAGGACGGATGAGACTTTGGCGTGCTAGAGAGCACGCTAAGCAGAGTGTCTGGGAGGGGGAGACCCTCCAGTGCGGGGACACGGGTGCTGTGGCCAAAGTCCCAGCAGTGGGAAGCCTTGTGTGGGGGACTTCATAATTGGCCTCATCTATTACAACAAAGAGAAATTAGACTTTTTTTTTTCCTTTTGTGCCCCAAGGAGCAACACAGAGAACAATGAGTATTATTCTCTGGGAGCCAGGTTTCATTTCAATATAAGGAAAAACTTCTAAATGATTATGTCTATCATTAAATCGAGCAGACTAGCTTATAAATAGGTTCAAAGCACGCATGGTTTTAAAACAAAGGCGTTAAGAGTTTTCTCTCATTAGAAGATGCCTCTAATGTGCCTTCCAACCCAAGCCTCTTGTTTCAGAGGCACAGAGGGTTTTTTCCGGCCCCTTCATCCATGGTCTTTTGTAAACGCATACACTCTCGAGGGAAGCCTGGAATGTGGAATTGTATGATAGGATCTAAATGAGACCCCTTTACACGTCACATACAGGGTCCGGCACAAATAAAGCCCCCCCTTTTTTTATTACAAGCCCTTTTATTACAGAATCGTAAGCATATAATTCTGTAACATAACAATATCACACTCAAGCGTGCCATGTGACATTTTAGGTGAAAGGTTCAAATTAAAACTATAAATTATGCTACCAGTATTATTACCCTGCCAACCACCCTCAGGCAGGCCTTACTTCTGCCGGACCCTGTATTTTGCTTAAAAATTACGTTTTGATTTTTTTAAAGTGTTAATCCATCACCTAGCAAATGACAATAACATTCACAACGGTCAATATGTATAGACTTCTTACTATGTGACATGCTATTCCTCACGGATTATTCTGTCGCATCCTCGCTACAACTCCAGTACTTGAACACATACATAATACAGTTGTACCCGTTTTACCCATGAGGAAACAAAGACATTGGGCAACGTCGCTGCTATATCACTACACCACTAGCCTTTTACACCACTCCTTGGGGTACACAGAATAAAAGCCTATTGCCTCCGGCAGAACGCGTGAGTTCGGTTTCATTTTCCCATAAGCCAGTGCAGTAGGTAATCATTAGAAACCCCAAGAGTCAGGTTCAAGACATTCCAACTCTAACATCCACGATCTTCATTATGTGTTTTACCCATAAGGCACAGGACACTGAGCAAATCACCAGTTGTTGTTTTTTTCTCTGTTACTGGAAATTTAAAACAAAATTTTGGCTTTCAAAGGGAAAACCAGTTCTCTGCCAGGTGAGGTTCACAGTGGCCCCAGGTCCAGGTTGGCATCTGGGGAAGCACAGGGCCGGTGTGAGGTCCGCTGGCACTGTCGCTAGAAGTGCACGAGGTTGGGTCTAGCGGGCTCCTGGACGCACACAGCGCTGCAGTGGCTGCTGATCCAGAGGGTGGAGGGATCCACGAGCAGAGGCCTCGGCGTGGCTGGCGGCCGCGGGGCGGGGTGGGGGTTGGAGCTGAGCTTCAGTCCAACGGGGCGGCAGTGCGTGCAGGTTCGAGCTGCAAGGGAGCCGGCAGCTCTGGCCATGCGCAGTGCTGGCGGCTTGGGTCTGTGTCAGGAGAGGCTCCGGGAGTCCTTTGTGGCACGAGCCAGGGCCTCGTAAGTCCTTGATGACAAGGTTATTGCGTCCCCCTTTCCTGCCATGGGGGAACTCATTGCCAAGGGGATAACTCGCGGCCCCACACCCGCGCGGGGGCTGAGGAGAGGGAGGCAAAACGCTTTGGCTCCTTTCCGTGTGGCCGTCCCTGGCCTCAGTCTCCGCCGGGAAGTTGCAAGGCCCCCGCCGCCACAGGGCTCCCCTACATGTATTCTGCGCACAGTCAACTCGATCGTGGTGTGTGCGTTTGGAGCTGAAGGCTGGGACCTCCCCTTTGCCCTTTGCTCTCTGTTTATCCTTAATTTCTCATACTGTAGGGGGCTTTTCCATCTTAATGATCCCCATTCCTGTAAGAGTGACCTTGGGGGAGACTGGACCGGCGCGCTCCTGGAGGCAGGACTTTTCAGAGCCGCGGCAGACTTGGGTGGAGGCAGAGAAACCGGTCGGAAACGAATGCCCCCCCTCACAGGTATGTCCTCAGAACGGGGCGTTCGGAAATCCTCAGAAGGGAGGCCTGGACGGAGTCTTTGAACACCAGTAAGGTTTGGCAAATAAGGGTAAAACAATGATGTTACGGGCTGGAGGATCAGAGTAAGCAGAGATAGCTCAGCAGGAGTGAACTTGGAGCCGAGCTGGGGTCTGGCTGGAGGTGGGGATTTGGAGATAAGGCAGAACTTGTGCACTGGGCCCCAAATTAAAGATGACCAGGGAGGCTGCGAGACCCAGAAGGCTTTTTTTTTTTTAAATAATTCTGCCTCCCAGGGGACTCGGCGTTCTTCTTTCCCTAAACCCAAAGCTCTCTTTGCTTCTTTGAGTCTCCACCGCGCTGGCCGCCGCCGCTCCACCCGCACGCTCACCGGGTGCCTTGGGTTTGCGCAGCGATGGTGGCGGCTCGGTTCTCCCAGCAGAGCTTCACTGCTTGGATCCGTCTTCTCTCTCCCAACCTAACCTGGCTCATGACACAAAATCCACCAAGTTTGCCAACCTGCCCTGCAGTCTCTCACTTGAAATCTATTTGTTATTTTACCCCAGGAGCTGCCTAGGAAGGGAGCCTCTCTTCAGGTCCGTACAGAGCTGGGGCCTATTTTTAAGTCAGTGGGACCAGCGGGGAAATGAACTGGCTCCCGCGGCATTAGAAACCCGCTTTCGTGTTCTGGGTGGACTCGCAAGCCCAGCGGCCTCCCGCCTCTCAGTAAATACTCCCGAGTCTGGATCGCAGAGTGCAGGCCGCCGCAGGAAAATGGGGCGCTTTTTTCTTTTGATGTGTTTCTGTTCACCGCCAAACACAGCTGCGGAGGCTTCCTGGGGGGATTCTATCTCAGCTCCAAGAAGTTGTCAACATGAAGCTGAGCCGCGACTGTGACCTTATGATGACAGCTTGTTCAAAATTATAAGAGGCAAGAGCAGGGAAAAGTTTGAAAATTGTGCCTGTTTTATGTACACCAGCCCATAGTAGGCTAACTTTGCACGCGGTGGGGGGAGCAGGGTGGAGGCTGTGGTCGTGGAAGAGGAAGTAGGAAACCATCGCTGATGCGTTCCAGCCGTTTGGAGAGTCATCAGCTCATGGGAAAGCCCCCAAAAATCTGACGGTTAAAATTCAGGGGTGGCCACTATCCAGATAAAACTCTGTGGCAACAGTTCAGTTGGCTCCTATGGAAAACTTTAACCATTTGATTCAAATTATTCCACCCCTTAGGTCGTTCAGAGTATTACTACAGAATTCTCTCCACCTAAGACAGTGAAACCTCGCCTGCACGACTTCATCTCGTGGCATGGCTGGAAGCATTCAGCAGCGGGCATAGACTACACACATAATTTAATATTAAGATTAGAAAGCAGATCCCGAAGCAACACAGAAACATCATTACAACTATACACATTACATAAATATTATCCAAAGTGGTAACAAATTGGAAGCAATCAACATATCCACCAAAAGGAAGACGATTATGTAAACGGCGGTATAGTGATCTCATGGAAGTTGTCTAGTTGCTAAAAATGACATTAGGAAGAGTGTGTAATACCCCAAGAACACATTCCCCGCGCAAGAAACACGTACGACTAAAAGTTGCACGTACAATGTGATCATGCTCTTATAAATAAAAGGCACAGAAGAAAAGGTTTTAGATGGTGTACAGGTATTTTAGCCTTCTCCCCCACCCAAGGGTTTCCAGGTGTTCTTTAATGAGTGTGCGTGTTCTATAATGTGAAATTATACAGCATTTGTAAAACCAGATTTGAAGAGCAGGTTTGTCAAAACCCGAAAATGGTGAAAACGCTTATGCGCCCCTCCCACCCGGTAATTCCATTCCGAGGGACGCGACAGTCCAAAGAAACGTTCGCACCTGCACAAGAGGAAGCAAACAAGGCTGTTCATCAACCAACAGCAAGGGCGCAGGGAATGAACTGTGTCGTTTTAAAATGACAGTAAAATTGAATGAAACGGAGCTGTGTTGTCAACATAAGGCAAATCTCAGAAGTGTAATGTTGACCAAAAAATAAAAAATAAAACACCAGACAAACTCATCAGGTTGCTGAAAATACATACAGTGTGACATTTTTATGAAGTCTAAAACGTCCCAAGGAGTGTTATATATTGTTTATTCATATATATTGCTTATATCTGTAATAAAAGTGAACAATAGAAGAAATGCATGGATAGAGTGGATAACGCATTCAAGATAGTGTAAACCTCTTAAGGAGAGGGAAGAGATTAATCAGAGAGAGAGGGAAAGAGACAGACTTCATCTGCTATTTCCATGTTTCATTATGTTTTTTAAAAAGATTTAAAACAAACAAGATAAAAACGATAAGATTTGGCAAAGCCAGGTGGTGGGGATTTGGGTCCTTCTTAAATTATCCTTTTTAATATGCTTGAAATACTTCATAATGCCAGAAAACATAAACTATATTTTAATACATATGGAATGAGAAAGACAGTTAATTCCACTGGGAAAGAGGAGCGAATTTGCATATGAGCTAAACGCGCTAAGTTATTTTTATATATCAAAATGTGCTGACTACAAGAGTTAAAAGTGGTCCTGCTTAAATTATGTGTTTAAATGGTCAGGAACGGGAGGAAACAGAAACACATTTACTCATTGATAAAAAAACCAAATAGTCAATTGCAAACTACTAAACAGGGAAAGCTAGAGCCTGAGAAGGGGGGAGTCTGAGCGGTTTTCTAATCTGAGTGACGGTTAATTACCCGGGCGGCTGCACAGGGCGGTTCTGGGGGGTGAATTCTGGGCCGTGTTCATGCTATCAGGGTTCAAACCCCCACTCTACCACTTATTAGCTACTTATCTGAGGCAAGTTTTATATTTTGATTAGGCCCTCATACTTTTGTTTCCTCATTTATTAACTGAGGAAAACTGAATAAGATAATCCCACCTAGAACTGGGGGTGGGGGGGTGTCAAGTTTAAGTCATTATGAGGCATTAAAAAAAAAAATCAACAAGCTTCTCTGACTACGAAGAGTAAACGAAGCCTGAACAACTGCTTCCTTAAAAGCAGAAAACGTAATCATGGAAAGCCACAGTGTATTTTCCAAGAGGGAGAAAACATGAAAACAAAACAAAACAATAGCTTTAGCATAAAGATGGAAATAGAGTACCAAAGGCTATTTATTTTAAATACACAGAGTAGTGTGGGATAGTCAAGAAACCATGAATGTAAATTGTCTGAGTTCCCCTCTGAGACACGCCAGTAAAACTTGGCTGCCTAAACGTTGTTTTCTATCGTCCAGATGTGAAAATGGAAAACATGCAATAAACATTTTTAATATGGAATCTATCATATTCATCTACACGCTGGCTTTCCGGGACCACTGGGTTTCCTCCCTGCCTCCCATTTATCTCTGTGCTTCCTGGCTCTGCATTAACCAGAGAACGTAGACATTTACCCATTGTTAAGAAAGTAACATCTGTATTACTATGCAGTATAAAATGCAGTCTTTTAAAAATTCTAAAAATGTACATATGCTAATAAAATTTGCCTTTTGTCTTAAAAGTTTATTTTATTATAACCTACGATTTCTGGGAGCATGGTTCACTTGAATGAAATAAAAATGGCATATGCGTTATGTTTGGTTTGGTTTTTCCAATCAATGTTCTCTCTATTTTGACTGGCTTGATTAGGTACAGTGAACTAAAAGCCCGGAATAGTTATAGTTTTATCCATAATCAAAAATTCATTTTTGGCATTCAAGAACATGATGGTTAAAAAAGCAGAATGCCTTATATATCAGCACTTCGAACTCTCTGGGGAAACTGCGGAGCAAATTCCAACTATGGTTGGCCCTTAAGGTTAATAAAGTAAGAAGATTCTAAAAGTCTGTCTTTTATCAAATTTCCGCCCATAAATAGGAGGGGGTCTTCCTTGCCTCGCAGATCTCCAAAGCAAAGAGGAGCTTCACGCGGGTGAAGAGTACGGTAGCCACAGCTGCTTTGGCAAGTTTTGAAGCTGTTCTTTTTCTCACCATCAGATAACCCCAAAAGTGACACATTCTCATTAGTTTCCCAAATGAAAGCAAGAAATACTCTATTAAAAATTGTATCGCTGAGTAAACCACATCCCAAAGCACAAGGAAAAACACAGCAAAAGGAACAATAAGTTTTCACACTGTTACTTTTTGTTTCAGCTTATTTTCAGGCTATATTTAAAATTAAAATTGATTTGTGACCAGAATTGACCCCAGTTACGCGCCCGGCCTTTCTTTCTCTGTTCAAGCTATAACACTGCTTCATGGGCTGCCTTCAACAGAAAAGATGTAGTTATTCTTCTAAAATTCAAGACATAATTAGCTTTTTAAGGGCTTTTGGTTTCTTTTTTTTTTTAATTTTATTAAACCTACTGGGATGACATTGGTTAATAGGATCATACGAGTTTCAAGTATACATTTCTGTGATACGTGATCTTTATATTGCATTGCGTGCCCACCGCCCAAAGCCCAACCATCTTCTATCACCATATATTTGGCCCCCTCCAGACACTGCCCACACCCTCACCCCCTTCCCTCTGGTCACCACCACCCTGCTGCCTGTGTCCATCAGTTTCTGTTTTATATCCCACATATGAGTGAAATCACATGGAGCGTGGCTTTGTCTGACTGGCTTATTTCACTTTGCCTAACATTCGCAAGGTCCACCCATGTTGTTGCAAATGGCAGTATTGCGTCTTTCCTTACGGTTGAGTAGTGTTCCATGGGTATGTGCACCACAGCTTCCTTATCCAGTCATCTTAAGGGCACCCTGGTGGTTCCCACGTCTTGGCCACTGCCAATCACGCTGCAGTGAACACAGGGGGTGCATATATCTTTGCAAATACATGTTTTTCATGTTTTGGGGGTAGCTACCCAGAAGAGGGATTGCTGGGTCATATGGTAACTCTACGCTTAATTTTTTGAGGCACCGCCAGGCTGTTTTCCATAGTGGCTGAACCAGTTTACATTCCCACCAGCAGTGAACGAGGACTCCCTTTCCTCCACAACCTCTCCATTGCTTGTTATTACCTGTCGTGTTGATCATGGCTGTTCTAACAGGTGTGAGGTGGTATCTCATCGTAGTTGTGATTTGCATTTTTCCTAATTGCTAGAGCTATAGGATTTTTCCCTGATATAAATATGAATTTATTGCATTTTAAATTCCCTTCGGAATACCCCTCAATAGAGATTGCCGTGTGGGAAAGATTCAACTCCTTAAAGTTAGCCTCCCAGGAACTAAAAGAAGGCTGGACCATTTACATATACTGGCCTTTGTCAAAAACTAGTTGGATCAAATAAACAAATTAGAGAATTAATTAGAGAATACCATCAACTGTAAAAAGCATCCTACCCTTAAAAACTTTTGGGGTAATTTAGACATCAACAGAAGGCACGCTTAATTTCAAAAGTGTTACAACATCTGCATCAAAGCAAGAAAAGAAATTTTAGTTCCTGGAGTCTCTGTAGCAAAAATAGTGCCCAGAATGATACTTTGAACTCGGTCAACCTGCTGCTATTGGCGATCGCAAGGCCCGACTGCAAACTTTGGCCAGGGCCTCCTGCCCATGTTTATACAACCTACAAGCTCAAAATGGTTTTTCCATGTTTAAATAGGTAGAGCAAAAAAGTCAAACAAGAATAACATTTTGTGACGTGAACATTCTATGAAACGAGCATTTCCCTGTCCATCGGAAAGTTGTATTGGAACAGACACACTTGTTCACTCTGCTGTCTGTCACCTGTTACATGGTAAGGGCAGAGTTGAATAGTTACGGTAGGGACCACATGGCCTGAAACACCTCAAATATTTACTATCTGAGCCTTTACAGGAAAACTTTGCTGAGTCCGGCAGTATAAACTTTGCTCGTGCGCTACCCGGATCCCCTTTCTTTACAAGCCTGGGTGCCCCTCCTGGCTTTTACTTCCACCTGCCCTCCTGTGACTCTCTTGGGAGGGCTGTCCGGGGGCTGTGGCTCACAGACACAGAGAGCCAGAAGTCCCTGGGGCGTCACAGTGCCCTGGCCCGCCCTGGCCCTCAGCCAGTGCCTGGTATCGGACTGTGAAAGCCGCTCCCTTGCCCAAGTTGGCATAAGACCTGAGGGGTCATTTACACATCCCCTAGGCTTCTGAGCCACCATACTTTGCTGTCGGGGAACGGCTTGTCTTTCTGCCTGCCACTCCAGCGTGGTGCGAGCCCGTGGAGACGGCAAGCTTGGGTTTTTTTCCAAGCTCGCTATATGCCCCTCCTTTTAAATAGGTTAGAGCTGTGAGAAGGTAGAATTGGGCTGAGGCAGGAGACAGCACAGGAAGAACTTTGAGACGGCACTGCTGGTGCTGGCCCGCGCCTGGCATCCTGGCGGCCAGGAAACGCCTTTCATCACTTAGGTGGAATGAACAGTAAACCAAGGCAGAGAGGAAGAGGGAGACGTGTCTCACCCGCTGACCCCGCAGTCCTGAGCCTGGTCTGATACGGTTGCCAGGTGCCCCAACATCACAAGAAACACTGTTAGCGAGGAGGGAGAGAACCCTTGAAGTTCTATGTAGCATTTCCAATGTCTGGGAAAGAAAGCATTGAGACTGTGCTTCCGTCCCAAGGCCTGGAATGCGGGAGAGGGTCCGCTGCGCCCAAGGAAGAGCCCATAAATAACTCGGGGTAACTGCCCCAACTTTAATCGACTGCCTCCTGTCACGTACGTGTTTTACGAGAGGATGAACAGATGGAGTCTGGAGCAAGAGGGGGATTCGGGCTGACAGACCCCCACACATGCCTGAGCTTGGGTAGTCACATCCCCCCCGGAAAGCTGGCACCACTAACCCGTTAATCAATTGGTAACATTTTTACTCCCATCCCACCCTCTACGTAAGTCCTCAGAACAAAGGACTTCAGCCGTCCTTCCTTTTACCGCCCTGCTCTGCCCTGGACCTCTGCTTTCCACCACCCCGACATAGCTGGGCCCATTCTCAGCCTTGGGAATGGGTCCCTAATAAACTCTGACTGCACACGAATAAATCTGCTGATCTGTAATTCTTCACATGTGCCAGCAAGAAGAACCAGGCCTATCCCGCCAACGGGATGAGAGCTGAAGAAATTTCCCATCGCTTAGAAAACAGGCTGCCCCCGTGATGGGGCCTCCTCCTCAAAGGTGGTCGCTCAGAGCTGCTGCTGGACCACCCCGGGGCGGTCTGGGGGAAGAGTCGTTTCTCCAGGTAGAGAGAGGCAGGCACCTGGTGCTTTTGACCGCCCAGTGCGTGCTGGGAACAGGTTGATCGGAACACGCCCCCGGCCTTGGGTGCTACGCACTTTTATGGCGTCCTCACACTCCCATGTGCCAGCAGGGCAGGAACGAGCTCTTCTGTTAGGTTGCAGATTTTCTGAGTGCCAAGCACAGGGACACGCTGAATAAACACTTGTTAAACGCAATCGTACTTGGTCACCCTCGGGGACGGAAATCTATCCGGCAGGGCAGCGGTTCAAGTCCACACATCACTCCTAGTAAAGGAGTTACTGGTACGTAACCCAGCATCGTGCTCGGTCACAGAAGGGGCTCCAGGCTGAGCCCCTCACGTCCTGACTCCGGGTTTTCGGCTCTGTTAATTATTCCCTAGGTGACCCCGGACAATTCATTTCATTCTCTAAGCCTCGGTTTCTTCAATTATAAAATAAAGAGGCCAGGTTAGATTATTTATAATGCGCATTCCGGCTCCCAAATTCTGAGTCCTCTGAACTCTCCAATTATTTAGCAATGCCTGACTTTTCATGATATAATGAGCTTATTTCAGAACTCAATCCAATACTATTACAAGAACTGAGCTGCAGAATTTTAAAATGTGATACCTTATTTTTTATTTATTCCGTCTAGAGTCTCAGTCTTGAAAATATTTCTCCAACACATCATTCCGTCTTTTATGAAAAGCCGTTTGCAGTAAGTTCTGAAAAAATATTTGCTACTTATTTTCTGACTCAAACTTCAGACAGAACCCAGTTCCAATCGATGCCATCTTTTTTCTGTTCTAGAAAATGGCCTTATTTTATCATTTTGAGGGGTTTTTTTCAGATTAAAAAAATATTTTAATACACTCAAGCTTGTTACCTTTTTTATAACCATCCCACCTCTTTCTTTGGTCCCCAGACCTCAGTAGAAGTCTTAAGATTTTCAGAAAATTGAAGCCAAAGCTTCAAATTGAAGCTCCCATTCCAAAAATAAACATAAAACCTTGATATAGAAAGCAGGAATAATTTGTATTATTATTATTTTGATGCAAATAATTTATTATTCGGTCACCCAGACCCAACTGTAGGCACATAGTTGAGTATTCACCTTATTCTAATTTTTTTTTAATCAGAAACTCAATCGTTATGTGACTCTAAAAATAAAAATACAGTGTAGGAATTCTACATTCCTCACATCGTTCCTCCTTTTTCTTGTCTCTGAAACTGTGCCTCCTCCCGAGGCCTTTCTCCAATGGGAAGGAAGAGTATTTTCTCACCAGGGGTATGGGCCCCTGTATCATTTATCCACTGTTTCAAAGCCGATTGGACAGCTAGCCCCCGGCCCGCCGCCAGGCACCGGGAAGACACGGATCGACCGGAGTGCTATTAAACTGCACTCTGGAGAGGGAGAGAGACTACAAGGAAGAAGATGGAAGCCGGCAGGTGAGAAAACCGCGCACACCAAGAATCGGCAAGTCCCTGGGACGGCTGACGCACGTGGTTCTTTACCAAATGCAGGGAGACTCGCCCTGGGCGGGTGGCTCCGTAGGCTGGAGCCTTGTCCGGTGCACCAAAAGGTTGTGGGGTCGATCCCCAGCTGAGGTGCATACAGAAGGCAACTGATCGATATTTCTCTCTCACACTGATGTTTCTTCCTTTCTCTGTGTGCGTGTCTCCCTCTGCCCCTTCCTCTCTCTCTCGAATCAATGAACATATTCTCAGGTGAAGATTTTTTTAAATAAATAAATAAAGGGAGACTAATCAAATACCATTAGAATGTGTGTGATTTCCTATGTAACCACCACCGTTTCCTCTTCCCAAGCTGGTTCTACCACCAGGCTGTTTAGTGTCTGAAGAAAGGAAATAAATGACTATGTTTTTACTTTTTACCATCATCCATTTCTTTTCTTTCTTCACGGTTTTTCATCACCTAACCTCGTCATTTAGCTCTCCTATGTCCTTGGGTCCTATTTTAGTTGTCACCGGTTACATAGGGACCCACTGCAAACCAGGCCCAAGGTTGATTCTACATTAAAATTCTGGCACTCAGCATTTATGGATTTGAAAAGAGGAAAGACTAAAAGCTAAGCTAAGGAGATGAAAAATTGACTTCAAACCCAAATCCAATACGGCAGTGTGTTTTGTGGAGTCCTGAGTATAGAAATCCCTTAAGACTATCTTTAAAAGAAAATACATAAATTTTAAAAAAGAATGACTTTACCTGCTCTGTAAAAAAAAAAAAAAAGAGAGAGAGAGAGAGAGAAGAAGAAGAAGAAGAAAACAGCCCAGTTAATACAAAGAAAAGTGAGGGGAGGGGGGAGAAAAGCTAAAATTGCTTTTTTCCAAGCAGAGTGTCTGGTCTACATCCACCTCCATTTCCACGAGGGCCTTAATGAGCCAGAAATAAACAGAAACGTCAGTAACAATCCCTGCACAGATACGACGTCCTAAATGGAGTCCCAGACGGACTTGCCTACACACGCGTGCACAAAGGCAGATCCTTGCCCTTCAGGAGGCAACCAAAGACCATGAAACAGAATCAGGTTCAAGGGCCAGGTTTGACCCGGGTAGGTCATTGGCATTAGTCGGACTGAGCAGCTCGTCCACAGTCATTTGTCGCCCTTTCCGTTAAACCTGCGCCCACCGCCCTGTGCCGTCCCTGCCCTGAGTCATGACAGGAACAACAACAATCCAAATAACACAGACAAGCCTGGGCGTGGGAGCTGAAGAAGCCGGCAAGGCGGATGCGTTTCTGATGAATGCTAAAATATCCGCCCCGCAGACACCAGGGTCGGAACAAAAATTGTTACAGCCTCCTGACTCTGCTTTCACAGGCTCCGAAGCAATCAAAACAGACCAGATGGAATCGACTGGAAAATAAATCATTACCCTTCCCAACTCTTTACCCATGTAATCCTGATTAGGCCAAATGGAGGTTGTCTCCATACAATAGCTTTTCTGTGCCCTTGGTATTTGGTCGTCTCATTCCCCGAAGATGCTGCCTTCTCTTCCATTTAATAAAATAACATCTTAAAATATCAGACGAAGGAAATTAGGGGTGGCAGGAGCAGATACTGTTCCTTTACGAAGTCTACAAAATAACGTGCAATATTTTTAAAGTGTGTTAGATTTTTTTCAAGGAGGGTGGCTTTTAGTTTTTAAATTAGAGAAATCATGCACACATTTGCTTCTTCTGCTCTTGGAGATTATACACACCCAGAGGCCACTCATTTTTGCTGAGTATTTGCTGTCAAGAAGCAATGAAATGCAAATGGAAGCCTTGAACTTAGTGATTTGTTTACTCAGAAAAGAAAACAGCTGGAATAAAGAATGGAGTATTTTAATAATTAGCCAGTCAAGTTGGATAAAGGACATTCCAGGGTGCAATCTTGCATTACAATCAGGAGGTTGCCACTTCGAATGATAAAGAATTAGCAATTAACCTTCTTCTAACTCAAGGGAAAAAGTGGGGGGGGGGGGCGTGGAAGTAGAGAAACGGGCTTCAGTTTTGAACTTTATTATGTCTCCAAACTCAAAAAAGTTTTTTTGAGCTTGAAGGCATCATATGTTTTGGACCTTTACACAGAGAAGGCTTCATGAGCTAACGATCGTGCCGCTGAGGAATTACCGACTAGTACAGCTACCGTGGGCGGACGTTCCTCCGCTGTCTGAGGAGAACCCAAATTCTGATACGCCTTTGTCTATAATGTCTGTACCTGCTGTAAGTGATGAGAAGAAGTGCGTTAACCTCTGCTGTAGAGCCCGATTATTAGCTACCTATTGACACGGGGTGCACAGTTGACTGTAAGACATACTCTCCTTTACGTTATTACAGATTTTTAATTAACCGCCAAGTCCTCCCCCACGCGCCTGGCCAGAACACTTCTTAAAACATACAGAAGTGATATTTAAAGAATAGATTTAACCATCCATCATGGAGATGTGAGATGGTGACTATGGTCCAGCCAAAACCATCCCTGTTGAGGTCAGGGATGGTGACATGCTCCAAAGCTCATCTGTTTACCTTCCTGCCGACAAATGGAGAACCACAGACTTTTCCAGAGAAGCATCCCAAATGCCGGCTCAAAAGGAAGATGGCCTAGACTCTAGGTCGGCTGCTTCTGCGGAGCATTATCCAGATGGAGAGACTAGACTTTGAAGGCCTTGACACTGGAGAACGAGGCCACATAAGAGTTATGATGCGTAAGTCCTAAGGAGTATGAAAATAACAAAGGAGTAGCCGCTGTATGAGGTTGCCTTAGGTACCTGGAGGGGAGTGAGGGAAGGACAGAGCGTGAAAGAACGAAAAAGAAGGTTGAGGAGAAATATGGCCTCCCTGGAAGTTCCTGAAGTTGGTTACAAATCACAGCAACTCAGCACAGGAAAGGCACTAAAGCAAAGCGCCCCGACCGCTGAGGCCTGGAGACCGCTGGGGCTGTTACCACGGTGTGACCGTTGGTGTTGTTGCTGGCACTGGTTCCGCCGTCCTCCGAGAGGTTCCGGTGCATTGGAGAAGGACATTTGAAGATGGCAGCCTTTGAAAACCAAGGCCACCATGCAGCAGAGACACCCCAGAACCCCTGACACCCAGAGGCATAAGACCATGCAACACCAACGTTTTTTTGGCTATAAAAATGGGTTCTTTTTCTCCTCCTTTGATCCTGTAGATGTGAACATTATGAGATTTTATCAAAACCACTTTATTCTAGTGTTACTTCTGCCAGAAAGATCATACATTACGCCCTCCTGGCTTTGATGCAGACAGTGAAACTCTCAAATAGATTGCCAATCGCTCTGACACGAAAGCTGGAGAAAATGTAACTTATCCCAGAACCTTGTTCCCAATCTGTCTCCAGCACTGCAGCTGTCAGATTTGGCCCCTAAAATGCCCTTGATTAAAGGAGTGAGCTAGGGAAAGGTAATAGTCTGCCAAGGGAGGTGGCTATAATCCTCAATATTGGTAATTACACTTCAAATGCATGGGGTTTTGTTGTTGAAGCTCAGAAAATAAAGCTCTGATTCATCTAAACAAAAGATGATTCAGATCTCGCAAGACTCAAAAAACGAAGGATGTTCTAAAATATCTCCTGCAGCTAAATTACCTTCATTTATGATCTGGTCAGATCTCTCAAGGTGGCTTTTGCATGGGGTCATCTGAGGAAACCTTAGCCAGCCCCAGCAAACACTGCACAGGGGCTCGCTTTTCTGGCAAAGAACATCCCGTCCAAAGCTAGACGCTGTTTCATAATGTAAATTTAAGCCCTCTCCTGCTTTGGGTCAAGAGCTCTGAGATTTCACCAAGAAGAAAGAGCTCACCTGCTCCTCTTCGCCCAAAAACAGCAGAAAAATGAGTTCATCTTCCGAAATCTTTGTTTGCACCCCACTCACGGTAGAAACCTTCTTTAACGTGATGCTGGAGTTCTTATGCCTCCATTAATACAAACGCATTGGTTTTCACTTTCAGTGTGTTGGAAACTCGAGAGTTAGAAATATTTACAGAAGACATCAGTAATGCAGGCAAACTTGTCTTCTGTTGGCCAGCATCTGGGTCTTTTTATTTATAGGTTTTCTCGTGAGTAACAGGACGGCTTTGTTCAAATTTCCATCCTGTATCAGTTAATGCATCGCTTAATGTCGAAGTTCGTCTTATGGTCCTTATTGTAGCATTTCTTCTGCTTGTCTAACCTGTAGAAGCTCTGCTGCTGAGGTTGTAACATTAAATTGAACAGCAGCATGGCAGCCACAGTCCCCCAAGCGAGTTCGGTGACTTCTGCACTCCTGCCAGTTAGCATCCATGAATTCAGCTCTATGAAAGCATTTATCAAACATTTGAGACAAAAGACAAGGATTCTCCTATGGAACCACTCCACCCCCCCCCCAAACCAAAGAAAGCTAGCTTGCCCCAGACAAAAACTAAATTATGATTCTGTTTTAAAAATTCCCTTCTACAGGAAGTTCTCTTTATAGTTTCGACATGCTTCTTG
>PVJD01018123.1:0-15464 GCA_004026545.1 Mormoops blainvillei | reverse complement strand
TTCTTTGCCTTTGTTTTAAGTCTATTTTGTCAGATATAAGTATTGTTATCCCAGCTACTTTTGCTTTTATTTGGATGGGTTATCTTTTTCTATTTCCTTAATTTTAGTCAGTGTGTATCCTTAATTCTGACTTAGGTCTTTTGTTAACAGCATATATACATATGGGTCTTGTACGCTTATCCATTCACCTACCCTACATCTTTTCATTGAAGTGTATGCTCCATTTGTATATTAAGTGATTATCAATAGGTGTGTATTTATTACTATTTTATTATTTATAATTATGTGTTCATTTGTTTTCATTTTTCATTCTTCTTATTAAAGAATTCTCTTTAATATTTCTTGTAATACTATTTTTTCTTTTTTTTTGGTAATGAACTTCTGTAGCTTTTTACAGTCTGTGAAGCTATTTCTCTTTCAATTTTCTTTTCTTTCTTTCTTTCTTTTTTTTTTTTTTTACTATTTTAAAAAAGATTTTATGTATTTTATTTTTAGACAAAGGGGAAGGGAGGGAGAAAGGAAGAGAAACATCAGTGTGTGGTTGCCTCTTGCATGCCCCCTATTGGGGACCTGGACCACAACCTAGGCATGTACCCTGACTATGGAATTGAACCAGCAACGCTTTGGTTCACAGGCTGATGCTCAATCCACTGAGCCACACCAGCCATATTATTTCTTTAAATCATATTTTATTAATTATGCTTTTGCAGTTATCCCAGTTTTCTTCCTTGCCCTCCTTCACCCAGCATATCCCACTCCTTCAGGTCCCCCTCACACCTTTGTTCATGTCCATGGGTCATGCATATAAGTTCTTTGACTACTCCATTTCCTATACTGTACTTTACGTCCCTATGGTTATTCTGTAACTACCAATTTATACTTCTTAATTCTCTCACCTATTTACCCATTTCCCCAAACACTCCTTCTACCTGGCAACCAACAAAATGCTCTCCATATCCATGATTCTGTCTTTTCTTGCTTGCTTTGTTTTTTAGATTCAATTGTTGATAGATATGTATTTATTGCCATTTTATTATTTATAGTTTTGATCTTTTTCTTAAATAAGTCTCTTTAATATTTCATATGAAAAAGGCTTGGTGATGATGAACTCCTATAGCTTTTTCTCATCTGAGAAGCTCTTTCTCTTGCCTTCAATTCTAAATGATATTTTTGCTGGATAGAACAATCTTGGCTGTAGGTCCTCTTTTTCATCACTTTGCATATTTCTTGCCAATCCTTTCTAACCTACAAAGTTTCTTTTGAGAAATCAGATGACAGTTCTATGGGAACTACCCTGTAGGTAACTAACTGCTTTTCTCTTGCTGCTTTTAAGTTTATCTCTTCCCCTTTAACCTTTGGCATTTTAATTACGGTGTGTCTTGGTGTGGCCCTCTTTGGGCCCATCTTGTTTGGGACTCTGTGCTTCCTGAACTTTCAGGTCTATTTCCTTCACCAAATTAGGGAAGTTTTCTGTCATTATTTTTTTCAAATATTCCAGTTTGTTGCTCTTTCTCTTCTCCTTCTGGCATTCCTATTATGTGTATGTTGGTACACCTGAAGTTGTCCCAGAGGCTCCTTACACCATCCTTATTTTTTTGGATTCTTTTTTCTTCCTGATCTGATTGGTTGTTTTCTTTCTTCTGTATATTCCAAATCATTAATTTGAATCTCAGCTTCATCCACTCTACTGTTGATACCCTGTAAATTGTTCTGTATCCTTCATTTCTGACTGGATATTTTTTATGCTGTTGGTGTACTCACTAAATTTCTTGACCATCCTTATAACCAGTGTTTTGAACTCTGCCTCTTATAGATTGCTTATGTCCACTTTATTTTGTTCTTTTTCTGGAGTCTTGATCTGTTCTTTCATTTGGCCATGTTTCTTTGTCTCCTCATTTTGGCAACCTCCCTGTGTTTGTTTCTATGTATTAGGTAGAGCTGCTTTGCTCCCTCTCTTGGTAGCATGGCCTAATGTAATAGGTGTCTTATAAGGTCCAGTGGTACAGCCTCCCCTTTTGCCCAAGCTGGGTGCTTGAGGTTACACCTTCCTTGTGTACTGAGTACACCGTTCTCTTGTCATTGAGCCTTGGTTACTGCTGGTAGATCAATGGGAGGAATTTGTCCAGGCCAGTCAGCTGTAAAGACTGGCTGTGACCACTGACCACCAGCCTAAAGGATCAGCTGTGCAGGGGCCCACTCCACAGGGCAGGGCTTACTTCAGCAGGTCTCTGGAACCCACTGAGCCTACCACTTGAGAGTGTTGCTTCTGGATGTGGCTGGGTGGTGGTGCTCTGACATGGTCTGTAACTGTCCACTGGATGTGCAGGCTCTGGGGTTTCCCATGTGGTGCAGACCAAGGTCAGTGACCAACTGTGTTCTTTCTGGGGCCACTTGGCAAAATCTATAAAGTGACCTCAAGATGTGCTGAGCTTAGGGGTGGCCAGGCAAGGCCTGGCTATGAACTGAGGCCAGTTTCTACTAGTGTCGGGCCTGAGGCCAGTTAGCAAGAGGTACTGGAGGCTCACTGAGGCTGAATGTGGTTTGTTTGAGAAAACTTGAGAAGACCTGAACCATATGCCAAAATAAGCCATTCATATGGAAAAGCCACTGTTAACAGCTTGGGTAGGCCAGTAAGTTTGGTGCGGTGGAGCCTCAGGGAAGCAACAGTGCAGACCAAACATGTGAGCCAGGTTGATGGAGTCTCAGATATGGCACCCGCATGCTGGCTCTGTGGATCTGTGTAGGATGAGCTCATAAAAGAAACAATGGCCTCTGCCTGCAGTTCTATCTGGGAGAGGGCTTCCCCCCAATACTTGCCCTGATGTCAGACACTGCAGTCCCTCCCCATACACCACTGGTGCCTTTCAAGCTGCTATCCTATTGCTGGAGCTCAAAGGGAGTGAGTCTGAGTAAGTAACTGTTTGGGTCCTATAAGAAGAACTGCTTGGAAATACAGCAATTTCTTCCACTGACTAAATCCCCACTGGTTTGTACAGCCTAAAGTTATGGGGACTTATTCTCCTGGCACTTGAACCCTAGGCTGGGGGGCTAAATGTGAGGCTGAGATCCTTCACTCCTGAGATATTCACCTAGATTTTTATTCACCACCCCTCGGTGTGGGGCCAGGCCATCCCACATCTCTGCATCTCCGCCCTTCCTACCGGTGTTGATAGATGTGGTTTCTTTAATTCCATAGTTTTCAACTTGATTTCTCACCTTCAATTTTAAATGGTAGCCTTGCTGGGTAAAGTAGTCTTGGTTACAGATCCTTGCTTTTTTTTAAAAACAAATGTTATTCTATTAGAGTTGTCCAAAATTTTCCTTCTATGCTGTCCTCTGTCCAGCCCATCTCCTGCTCTCACAGTCCATCCCCACACCATCATCCATGCCCATGGGTCATTCATACATGTTCTTTTACTAGCCCCTTCCTCTTCTTACCTCCATTATCCCCCTCTTTCTTCTCCTTTGGCCATTGTCAGTCTGTTCCTTGCTACCATGCCTCTGGTTCTCTTTTACCCCTCAGTTTATTTTCCTATTAGATTTAGATGAGTGGATCAAAAAACTGGTATATTTACACAATGGAAAAATATGCAGCAGGGAGAAAGAAGGGACTCACCTTTTGTGACAGCATAGGTGGAACTGGAGAATATTATGCTAAGTGAAATTAGCCAGTTGGTAAAATCAAATACCTTAGATCTTTGCTTTTCATCATTTTGATTAATTTGTGTCACTCAATTTTGGCCTGAAATGTTTCTGATTATAAATTAGCTGACAGACTTGTGGGAGCTCTCTTGTAGTTAAATAACTGTCTTTCTCTTGCTGCTTTTAAGATTCTCTCTTTGCCTTTAACATTTTTGTTGTTATAATTCATTTTAATTATAATGCATTTTGGTGTGGGCATCTTTGGGTTTATCTTGTTTGGGACTCTGTTATTCCTGTACTTGTATGTCTTTTTTCCTCACTAGTTTAAGGAAGTAGTAATTCATTTTTTCATCAAATAGGTTCTCAATTCTTTGTTCTCTTTCTTCCTTTTTTTGGTACCCTTATGATGCAGATGTTGTTGGGCTTTATGTTGTCCCAAAGGTACCTTAAACTGTCCTCATTTTTTTATTTGTGCTGCTCTGATTGTGTGTTTTCTGCTACCTTGACTCCAAATGACTGATTTAACCTTCTGTTTCACCTAACCTACTGTTTATCCCTCCTAGTGTATTCTCCATTTCAGATATTATATTCTTCACTTATTTTCTGAAAACATTTATTGATTGATTTTAGACAGGGTGAGAGGGAAGGATAGAGAAGGTGGAGGGGGGGAGAGAGAGAGAGAGAGAGAAAGAGAGAGAGAGAGAGAGAGAAAGAGAGAGAGAGATCTTTATTGCTTTGTTGTTCAATTTATTTTTGCATTCATTGGTTGTTTCTTGTATGTGCCCTGACTGGGGATTGAATCCACAACATTGGTGAATGAGAGTGATGCTCCAACCAACTGAGCTAGCCAATTAGGGTTATATTCCTCAGTTCTGACTGGTCCTACTTAATGATTTTTATGTCATTTTTCATATTGTTGAAATTCTTACCAAATTCCTTGAACATCCTTATATCCATTTTTTTTAAAGTTTATATCTGTTAGATTGCTTGCCTTCGTTTATTTTAGCTCTTTTTCTAAGGATTTCTCATCATTCTTTTGGGTCATGTTTCTTTGTCTCTCCATTTGGACTACTTCTTTGTTTGTTCCTTTGTATTAGATCTGCTAGGTCTCCGGTCTTGGTATGGTGGTCTTATGCAGTTGGTGTCCTGTGGGACCTAGTGACATAGTCTCCTTGATTGCTTCAGCTGGATTCTCCAGGAATGTCCCTTGTGTTGGTTATGTAAGTCCTCCCGTTATAATTGAGGTTTGATTGCTGTTGGCCCATCTATGTTTGATTTTGGCCCTCATGCTGGCAGGTTGTGAGGATTTTCCCTGAGAATACTGTACAACTTACTATGCACATGCTTAACACACAAAGTAGAATTTGCCTCCATGGGGTCTGGTGCCTGCCAAGACCTCCCTTTGGATGTGCCACTTGTAGAGATAATTGGATCCTGCTCTGATATTTTCTGAAGCTGGGTGTGTTAGTAATGGGACCTCTTGGGAGGAACTGTGGTTCAAGACATTGTCACACGCTGCCTGGCACTGGCCCTGGGCAACCTGTTTTGAAGCACAAACTGATAAACAGTTTGTGTCTGGCTCTGCCAGGCCTTATTGTACATGGGAAGGTCTAAGCTGCATATCAAAGTGGGACTACATCAGCACTGAGCCCAGGGACAAGCTAGTAAAAAGTCCAAGGAACTCTGAGATATGCCTCCACCTGCCTCTACCTACCAACTGCCTGTTAGGTTCAGTCACTGAAAGAACCTTTAGTGGCACTCGAGTTACAAGAGGTAGGTTCTCAGCAAATCACCAGGTAAGTTGAGTAGTGTTCACCAGGTTGATACAGGTTCAAACTCAGTGATAGTGCTGGGTTTGAGGCCACTCACCAAAATTGTCAGGGTATACCAAGGCTAGCTGCCACCTACAAGATATCCCCACACATTTGTGTTGGGGTAGGGTTTCAGGGAGATAGGGTAAGGCCAGCAGAGTTGATCAGGCCCAAAGAGTTAATAATTTGGCTGTGTTGAAGGAAAGGTTCTGCACCAGTTGAGTGTGCTAGGGAAAAATGGCCACCTTCCTGGAGCCAAACAACTTAGTCCCTTCCTGGACTCTGTCTGGTCCTCTTGGCATGACCCAGCTCTGCAGGGTAGGGCTTCCAGTAGCCTGGATTGTGTGTGAACTAAGTCTATAGAGGGCGGGTCTAATGGATATTAGTGAGGTGAAATCACTGGTTAGGCTCACTGAAGGTGGGCAAATGGCCAGTATCCCAGAGCCACACAACTCAGTCACTGACACCTTCTGAGTCTGACTGCTCCTTCTAAACCCTGGGCCCAGGCAGCTGTTTCCTCCACAGGGTATGATCTCCACATAGTGCAGTGACAGGCAGTCCAGAGGGTGGGCTATTGCTTTCCCCCAGGCTGATACCATAAAGAAGGGAGTGCTCCACTCAAGAAAGGCGTGGTGTGGGAGCGGGACTTAGCACAGTGATCCTGGTGACTGGACCTTCAGCTATCCCCTGGAGTCATAAGCCCAGTCTCTCCTCACCATAGTCTAGTCTACTCCATCTTTCCTCTGCAGACCCCATGGTGAGTCATTGCAAATGAGATTTTGTGCTCTGGCCCTTTAAGTGGGTGCCTATGTCTCTAGCAGACTCCTACGCCCCCCTAGCAGACAGAATTCCCACTGATTTTCACAAGCAGATGTTATGTGGGCTCCTCTTCCTTGCTCTGGTGCTCTGGTCTGTGGATCCCCACATAAGGTTGATACTCCATGCTCCTCAGTGGGTACTGTTGTAGCTAAGATATCCCTCCAGAATATCAGCCTCCTCCTGTAGGAACAGGGACAACCCTTTTCTTGTCTCTGCCCTTCCTACCAATCTCGATGTGGCTTCTTCTGAAAATCCTTAGTCAAAAGATTTCTGTTCAACTAGCCTTCAGCTGGTTATTCAGGTTGATTGTTCTATGTTTTAGTTATAATTCCAGTTTGGTTCTGGGAGGATGTGAGTGTAACTTCCATCTACTCTGCCACCATTTTGGATCTCAAAATGCCTTCTTTTTTAATCTTTCCAATTTTGAATTGTACTCCTATGCAAATATATAGATGAACTAATGAAAAAAAAACACTTAGGTCCCAATAAATAAATGCACAAAAGGACATGAACAGGTATGTCATGTCATAAAAAGGATAAAACAAAAATATGAATTACTATTTCATTTCACTCGAAATTAAAATCCCTTATTTTTAATAAAATGAAATCTAACAGACTGACTTCTTAGCCCATTTTGATATAATTCATTTCATTTCAATCTACCAAATCATGATGGCTTTACTTATTTTACCTCTAAGTGATTTAGTCATTAAATATTTATTAAGTATCTACTATGTGTCAGGCACTATGTAGGATGTATTCACATATATTTTATATCTGGATCAGCACTACACACACATACACACACATTCAAACATACAGGTACTATAGTAGGCACTAGCGATATACTAATCGACAAAGTTATGCAATCTTTGCACATTTCAAGCTAAGGATTTCACGCTATATTTAGCATAGATGCAGAACTGTATTGTACACAAGAATGGTTTCCTAATAGTGAACAGGATTAAAATGAGGTTTTAAAACAAGAAAGGAGAGGTATGAAAACAGGAAAATTCTTCCACAGACACTTTGGTTCCCTTCCTCATAACTTCTCTTTTCATTGGGAACTGCATACCTATGATGACCACTGTGTGAGTCCTCTTCTTTCTAATACTCTGACTGCATTGTCCTCTATTTCCTGGTTCCTCAGATGAGCTTAGTCAGTGCAATTTAATATGGAGAAAGACTAATTAGCCTTGCCTAGCAAAGTGCTGTTGCTGAATTGCTATTTAGTTTTAAAACAATTTGGAGGCCTTGCTGTTAACCTTATTTGCATCATGTTGTTGATTTTGCTCTATCCATCTTGCTCTTTTCTGTAAGCCACAGCTGTGGCTATCCATGAGGTTTTTTTGGCTATATACATAAAACTGAAATGCACTTTTAAAGCTGTGGCATCCGCATCACTGCTTGCTTTCCAATTGGCATCCTAGAGCTTCTGGGACATATGCCATGGTAGCTTTGAGAGCTCTCCTCCTGCTTTGTCCAGCTACCATAAGTTCTTCACCTTTAGTTTATCTTAAAGGGAAATTACTGAAACCAGAAGCAACCTTTTGTTTTCAAAGAATAATGCACTTCTAGAATATTAGGTAAAATTTATTATCTAGACATATTAGATGGTAACACATATCAAATTCATCCTTGTTCATTGTCATAACTTGATTTGGGATATGTAAATAGAGAAATATTTTCCCAGTGCAAAGTCTTTGTAACATCACCTAGACAAAGATACATGCGCAACAAGAAAGGATAGGATCAGGGATATGTCAGTTTAGCCATGGTTGGACACCAAAAGTCAGTCAGGGTAAGCAATGGGGCAAAGGTCTAGAAAGCCTGGTCAGGTAAAAGAGTCAGGTAGTTATTACAGATGGTTGGCTCATAGCATATGTTCAACAAATTATTATTAAATGAATTAAGTAGTTGAATTCAGGGAGGTTTATGAAATAGGGAAGTTATCAAAGTCAGAGGGAAAAAAGGTCTAGTCTGATATTATGGACATTATGGAGTTTAATGCAGCATGATCATCCTCCAGGAACAATGAAATGTATTCTGTTCATAGGAATGGAGCTGTTTGTCCTTTGGACTATTTTATTCTTCCAACTGTGTATCATGGGCAGTTGTTAGCCCCAGGTGAAGAATTAAAGATGGAGAAAGTCAAGCCCCTGCAGGTGAATCCTGAGCTTGATTGGAACAGGAACAGAGGTGCTAGGATTACTGGGAGGTTCTTGTATTGCATATGAACATCCTCTCTTCCAAGTGGTGTTTTATGTATAGTAGTGAAATGTGCCCCCTTGGTAAGACACATTATCTCAGCTAGCAAGAGAAGCCCTTCAGGTGCATCTGCTTCTAGGCAATCAACTCAACTAAGGTTTATAGAAGCCTTTCCCAGCCAGAGGACCTCCGAAGCTCCTGGCTTCAGACACTATCTTAACATAAATAACCAGAGTTCCTTTCCTGTGAGGGTGATGAAGGTTGGAATCTTCCTAGAATTAGAACAACATAATCCTGCTTCGGATATCTCTAGAGAGTCAGAGGGTCCTGCCTACTTCTACCATAGGGTATTTATATCTTTTTATATGTTTATTCTTTGTTCCTCCTTCAACAGATAGAACCAAATCATTAATGATATAGGTAAGTGAGTGGCTGCTTCATTATGTAAAATATCTTTTGGTCAGGTTTTAACTATATTCTAATCAGTTCTGTTTTAATGGAAAAGCATTGATGTTTTTTAGAAACAAATCTTGAAAGGTTTGCCTGTCTTTTAAATGTACTATTTGCAAGTATGAGTTTAATTAATACTAATAATTCAATATGAGTCTATGCTCACTACATTAAATTTTTAAAATATTTTTCTATAAATAAGAGAATTTCGAAAAGCATTATAACTTTTTAAAAACCAGTGAGGGCTAACATCTTGAGTAACTGTATTCATTAATATTTTTCAGGGAAAAAATATATATGAACAGGTTGGCTCTGGGCCAATACAGCAAAGGAGGAAGAATATACATTCTCAAAGCACAGTTATCTCTCTGGCTAACTGTGTGAAGAGAAAACCTAATTTGCAAATACCGAAAGGATGTATATTTTGAAACAAAGGCTTATTTTGGAAGCTTGTGTCAAATTAGTTGGCTATGGATTGAACAAAAATAGTAGGGAATGCACTTGTGTAAAACCCAGCTGCTGTGTCTAATATTTGGTAATGAACTGCTTTTTGTATATGAAGATGATGACCCTAACCAACTGGAAGTATGACATGTGCTGTGAGTAGTGTCTCCAGGAGTGAGGCTGGATTATTATCATCCTCCATACTCTAGAGCCCAGCCCCTATTGGATTTCTTTCACACATTTGTGCAAACTAGGTATAGTCTGTTACCAACAAAGCCAAGCCAAATGGCACAGAAAAAGTTCAAGTCCTTGCCTTTGGTCTGTTTAGTCCTGTATTCAAATGCATTGAGCTAATTATTCAGACATCACTGAATATCACAAATATGTATAGTACCAAAGAGTCAGAAGTAATAATTCTCTTTATTGTTCTACTTGACTATTGCCCATTACATAAAAGTTCAGGCCATATAATATGATTAAGTTACATTGAAATGTACTGGGTTTCTTATGACATGACAGGTGACTTATTTTTTCCAATGATTAACAAAAGCCACTGATTATAGTGCTTATTCCAGCCTGTTATTTGTTATAGACTTTTAGTACTTGAAGAGAACCTGGTAATATGTGCAACTCTTTTGTTGTTCTTTATATTTAAGACAACAAAGAATATGATGCTTATCTCTCTTACACAAAAGTGGACCAAGATACTTTAGACTGTGACAATCCTGAAGAAGAACAGTTTGCTCTAGAAATACTGCCAGATGTCCTAGAAAAACACTATGGATATAAACTCTTCATTCCAGAAAGAGACCTGATCCCAAGTGGAAGTAAGTACTTTCAAGTTTTGTATTTTAAAAGTTTGGTTTCTTTTAGGAGGTAATATGGAGGCTTCAAATATTAGAACCAAGTATTTAGATAGTTGTTTCTCACAGGAGATTTCTGCTAAATTAAAATTTCTCCCCAATGCCTGTGTTCTGACATTTTAACATCCACATTTTTAAAAAGGAATTCAATTATATTTCAGGTATGGTGTTCAAATTGTTCCTTAACGGTATTTTTATTATATTGCCTTTTTGTTCTGCGAAAATGATGCTCCTTTAAAAAATAATCTGTATAAGTCAGTTAAAGATTTTTCAAAGCATTTCAATTCAAAAACTTGTCTTTTGTCATTGTGCTTCTACATATACCTACAATCATTGTAACTAGTAATTCTGAATTTGTGCCTTGTCACTCATTTTCAGATTTATGGGAAAAGTCTACTTGAAAAGTTATGTGAGGCCACTGAGAATTGCACTTTCACTGTGTATTTAAATTAATTTTAATAAGTTCTGGATTATATGGACTTGAATACTAGTTTTAAATTATGTTACATATTGAAAACTATATTTTAGCTTTCAGAAGAAATTCAGGTTCAAGAAAAATATATACTTTGTTCCTATTAATATTCAGAGTGTTCTACAGGGTAAAGTGTAAAGGCAATATGGAAAAGCCTGATATGGTCCCTGCCCTCAAAAAAACTTAAAAATACCATTAAGGAAAAATAAAAATGCTAGAGTTAATTTTCATGTGAGTTTATGTTAATATCCTTGAGAGGGGGAAGCTGAAATGTGATCATAAATCAGAATATGTTCATTTATACACATGCAATAACAAAATTAAAAAGATTGTATTTTCAGTACTTCACAGTATATAAATATTTTCACATATATCATTTTATCTCATCTTTGCAATAACCCTGTGTAGAGAGAGAGCAGGTACCATCCTCTTACAGATGAGGAAATAAGGCCTCAAAGAAGATCAAGATCATACAGCTGACAAATGGTAGATGGAATTAGAAGGCAGGTCTCTTTGATCTGGTTCTCATTTCGTTAGCTCATGCTATTACTCAATAACATTTATTCAGAATATCAGCAGTCCACAGTGGTCACTAAACTGACAGGAGATAAACTGAAACAACTGAGTTTGGGTTGTTCATCTCTTTTTTCAGGGTGCATTATGTGTCTATGTGTGTGCATGTGAGTATGCACATTTACATATGCAAAGAATAAAGAAAACAGTATTTACTGCTCCATTACTTTCCTGTACCACAAATGAAAGTATTCACCAAATTTCTTCCCATGGTCCTTCACTTCTTTCTTTCTGCAATTTCCTTCATTTTCATGCCTTCACATACCACTCCTATATTGATCAAGCCCCAGTGAACATGCTGATACCTCAGAGCCATAGTTTTATTCTTCTGTATCTCTCTCCTAATTCTAGTGTCCATTGCATCTTTTCCATTCTCACTTCTACCATTTTAGCATAGACCTTAATTACCTCACTTCTGAAATGTTAATTAGTTTCTACCTTCCCTGTTTTTTCTCTCATCCATCTGGTCCCACTAATATGTATACCTCCTTGATCACATCACTCCTCTAATCAACATCATTAAATAATTCACCATTTCCTATAGGATAAAATTTATACCACTTAGCTAAACAATTCTATGAGCTGGTGCCAACCTATTTAGAAAGTAGATTTATCTTCTAAAATATCTCCTACCATTTCTTATACTTATACCTTCTACTCTTGCTAAATTGTGCCTTTGTTACACATTGTGTGTCCCCGTAATGCTTTTGTTCATGTTAGTATTTTTTACCTTTATAAGTCCTACTTATTCTTCTCCATACAACTGCCTCCGTGAAAAGTCCATAATAATTTATCTAGCCCTAGGATTATAATCACTTCTTTGACCATAAATTTTGTACTCTTGTGATATTTCATATTATTTTATGTGCATTTCCATCTATTTATGTCAACAAAACTGTAAGCTTCATGAGGGCAGGGACTCTATCTCATTTGCTCTCATATACCCGTCTTCATCTAAGCAGAATAATTAAGGTCATTGAATGCTTCATAGATACTTGTTGATTTTGTTTGAACAGTGTTGGTTTAAAATAGGAGGAAATAATGAGAATAAAATAAGTGAGGGTTTGAATTTTTCATTGTTTTTGATTTTAGTTTTTAATTACAGTTTATATTCAATATTATTTTGTATTAGTAACAGATGTACAGCATTGATTTTTACATGACAGTATTTTAAAGACATTTTCTTTAACAAAGTGAGTATTAAAGTTTCAAAGGGACTTTCTACTCAAAGAAAAATAATGTGACTAAATCATAGAGATACTGTCAATCCTTAAAACAAGCTAATGAGTATATTACTTTTATTTTTTCAAATATTTGCAAAAATAGCTACAAGATGTTAATCACTGATAAAAATTAAAAGACTTATTTACTAGTTTTGGCTTAATTTATTAGATTACTATGTATGTTTTGTGTTGTTCCACAAAACATCTTGTTAAATGTAGAAATTCTGTAAAATCTACATTTAGAGTGATAATAACTTAAACTGTAGTAAACTATATCATTACCAAAGTAGAATTTATATTCAATGTCAAGTCATCTTCAGCAATGTCAATGTGGTGCAGGTCTTTCTGCTTTCTTGCATTCAAAATCTGTTAGCCCCACAATAACCAGCCTTTCTCAACCTTACCAAATGAATAAAAAGAGCAGTCTTTATGTCTGAATATTTCAACATCATCTTTATTCTGAACTAGAAAACAATGCTTCACCATTGTACACATTAGAAATGGAAATGAGAACAACATGGAACACAGGAGATCTACTTTACCTGAGACTCAGCAGATGACACTTGCTTATTGTGTAAAGAAGCAGCTATTTGTACATGGGTGAGAATGAGACCCAGAGAGAATAAGGGGGAGAGGGATGCATTTCAAAACTGTGTCCTCAGTGCTCACAGATAGTCTATTTTGATGACTTGAAAAGTGAATTGAATCAACCTGCTATGTCAATTTAGCCAAACGTGGTAAAATATTTTATGCCTCATTGAGTCAGCTACATGTTTGGCTGACTTCATTGAAATTAATTAGTTATTTTACTGCATTATAGACAGTTCTGAACATCCTTCTTGACCATAGAGTATAAGGCTAATACAAGCTGTAGTTCCTAGCTCAAAACTGCAGTTGTTGAGGACTGTAACACACTGTATAAAAGATGATAGGAAGATGTCACCTACTATAATTTGGCACTTAAAGAACTTAAAAAAAAAACACCCAAGGAGATGTCATCAGAATGGCCAGATATTTTATTGTCCATAACAATCACTTTAATTTTTTTGAGATTATACAACTGTCACACTGAGCAGGGAGTTGGATTCTGTATACCCAATGTTGCACAGGAAGAAAGACTCCTTTTATAAGTGAGCCATTGACACAACTGTACAATTTTTAGATGTAACCACTGGAGGGTGTTTGACTTTAATCCTTCCTTCCTGAACAAGGTAATTCATGTTCTATGAATTCCGATTTACGAGAGTAACCTGCAGAATTTCTTAAAAGGCCCTTTGACAATTTTTCTTTTCCATCAACATTTCAGAGCTGGTGGAGCAGCCACCATGTCACGATTAACGAGTGTTTCCTTGGCATTTTTAGCACACATTCAGGAAGTCGATGAAGTATATGAATAATATACTTGATTTACACATGAATGACAGAGTAGAACATTTTGGACTTGGGGTATGTATGTTATTAAAGAAGCTTCTGTGGCCTGTATTTGTAGCCATTGGTACAGATTTAACAGGTTTTGCTATATAAATATAGAAACATTCCAGTGGAAGCGGGGAACCTAGTTACAATAATATAAGTTAGGTTTGTCCCTCATATCTCATTGACCCAAGACTACTTGTTCCTCCAAAAACTAGCAGTGATGCCTTTGAGGATTATAAAAGCAGGCTTCATAATATTCTTGATCTACAACAATAATTTTCTATGAATCAAATTAACGATGTCTATGACATAAACCAATTCATACTTAACATACTCATTTTGATATATCTTCAGGGTTTTTGTTTGTTTGTTTGTTTTTGCACCACTCTCATGATATTCCAACTGAAAATCATTAACACATAAAACTTTCCAATGCATACAGTTTCAAAAGTACAATACTGGGGAATGGCTATCCCTCCACACCCCTCCTTCCCTCCTCTCCACCTCTCTCTGTCTCCCCCTCTCCCACTTTCTCCTAAGAGTTCTTAAAAATCTTCAATACAATCATGACACTTTCCAATGTAAGGTTAAAGTGTCTGTACCCTTCTCGTATGGCCTACTAGGAAAGTGTCCTTTGGTCATCATGAACCAGTAGAGATGCGGAGATTTGACACAAATATTTTCTCCTAATGCTAAAACAAAAAGTGTTCAAATATGGACATTAGTTTCCTGGCAGTGACCTACCTGTCCATTTTTGGACCTGTGACCAGGATCTTTCTTATGTTTTTTCAGGTATAGTGCCTGAATGTGGCATGAATTTCTACTTTCCAGTAAAATTTTGGTCTGTCTCTTCCCAGGCTAGAAACATCTGTCCTGAGAATAGTAAAAGCAACTTTGTTGCCAACAGACATCTTAATGTCAGAAATGACAGGCAACCAAAAGAAAACCAGATTAAAAAAACAGCCTACTCAAAACTATCTAGAGACAAAAACTTGAGAAGCAGAGATTTTCTCATCCCTGCAGCTGCTAGGTTTTGTGGTGTAAAGTACTCTACACAGAGCACATTGTACTCATGGGGCCTAGCGGATCCTTGAGGAATGAACAGATGTGCTCTAAAGCTGACATGTGACCAACAGAACCCAGCTGTGTAACTGAGATCCTGAGATTGGGGACATTTTTGGATGAGTACCATTTAGGCTCATGAGTCCATCTTATCTCAGTGTTTCTCCAGAGATTTAAAAAAAGAACCATGAAAATATGAAAGTTTATTAAATTGGGCTGAGGGCCATTGATCAGATGGGGAAAATAGCATTCTAAGACTTAGAGCAGAAATATCCAAAACGAATAGCTATTGTTTCCCTTTAAAACAAAGAAGTGAAGTGAGTATATGTGTGTGTATGCCATATTTATTAACAATTTTATTTTAAGTAATTTTGTTGATTATGTTATTACAGTTGTCCCATTTTTTCTCTCCCTTTTATCCCCCTCCACCCTGCACCTCCATCCCTCCAGCATCTCTCCCCTTAGTTCATGCCCATGGATT
>PVJD01018122.1:0-15469 GCA_004026545.1 Mormoops blainvillei | reverse complement strand
TGACTACAGAAATGCCTTTTGATTACTATCAGCCAACACAGGAGTGCTATCCTTCTTGACGGTGATAGGTTAAGGTACTCTGGCTTGAGTCAATCAATATAGAGTATTCCCTTTGTTAATTGCTATTGGTTCAAGGCTAAACTAACAACCTAACTGACCCAATCCAACTGAAGAGAAGGAATATTTAGTACTTGATATTTCTTTCACTTATGCAACAGAAAAGTCACTTGTCCTAGCTGGTAATGGCAGCTTTCTTGAAACTCTGAGGGCAGTTCCCCTTAGGACAGAGCCTACATGTAGATAAGAGTAAGTAATGGAAGCAGAAAGACTTGCAGAAAAATAGAGCCACAGTCCAAAGCCTTAGGGTATTATGCCTCAAGCCTGCCCTAACCCCTGTCCTTCATGACAAGACATAGTAAATTTCCTCTTTGTTTAAACTTCTTTAGGTAGGATTTCTGTTCCTCACAGTCAGAAATATTCTATATTTTCAGTTGAAGCTGGTGTCTTAACCCAACCTGATATAGATTTTTTAATCAGCATAGGTAAGAGCAGCTGTTTGGAGCTACGAAGAAAGTTCAATGTTTTTCTGAATCCACACAGTGCATCCACACACACACGTGACTGGGTAAGGAAGGGAAATGAGCGTAGTGGGGAACACATGGCTCTGGAATGAGATAGGCCTGGGTCCGTCTCCACTCTGCCCCTTATGGACCCTGTGACCACAGAAAAGTGTCAATAGCTGCAAATCGTGGTACAAATACTAATATCTTACAGCACTGTTCTGAGGACTCACTGAATGAAGTACAGTGTACAAAATAGCTAGTACACACAATAGAAACTCAAAAAGAAGACATTTTTTTCTCTCTCCTTTCATCACTCCATCTTTCAAGAAGTCTTCCCAGATACACTGACCCAAAGTTTTTCCAGAGACATCTCAATTGCTCCAGCTTCTGTTTCACCCCTTTCCTTTCTTCCTCTTCAACTCCGCACTTGTTTAACTGTCTATCCCTGATATGTTCTGCACAGTTAGTATATGTTTTTCTTTGATTCCATTTACTGATACTTACTATGTGACAGGTACTGTTATGACATTTCATTCTTATGACCAGAATCAGTGAGGAACGTGATATACTTGTTATGGAGTTGATGAAATGAAGCTCAGGAAAGTGATGTAAACTTGCCCGTGAATTTTTAAAAGTGTATTTTATTGATTATACTATTACAGTTGTCCCAATTTTTTTCTCCCTTTTATCCCCCTCCAACCTGCACCCTCCCACCCTCCTGCATGTCCATGGGTTGTAGATGAAGGTCTTTGGCTTCTCCATTTCCTATACTGTTCTTAATATTCCCCTGTCTATTTTGTGCCTAACAATTATGCTTCTTATTCCATGTACATTTTCCCCCATTCTCCCTCCTCCACCTCCCCTCTAATAACCCTCCACGTAATCTCCATTTCTGTGGTTCTGTTCCTGTTCTAGCACTTTGCTTAGTTTGTTTTTGTTTTTGTTTTTTAGGTTCAGTTGTTGATAGTTGTCAGTTTGTTGTCATTTTACTGTTGATAATTTTTGATCTTCTTCCTTTTCTTAGATAAGTCTCTTTAACATTTCACATAATAATGGTTGGCGATGATGAACTCCTTTAACTTTACCTTATCTGGGAGGCACTTTATCTACCCTTCCATTCTAAAGGATAGCTTTGCTGGATAGAGTTATCTTGGATGTAGGTCCTTGGCTTTCATGACTTCGAATACTTCTTTCCAGTCCCTTCTTGCCTGAAAGGTTTCTTTTGAGAAATCAGCTGACAGTTTTATGGGAACTCCTTTGTTGGTAACTGTCTCCTTTTCTCTTGCTGCTTTTAAGATTCTCTCCTTATCTTTAATCTTGGGCAATGTAATGATGATGTGCCTTGCTGTGTGCTTCCTTGGGTCCAACTTCTTTGGGACTCTCTGAGCTTCCTGGACTTCCTGGAAGTCTGTTTCCTTTGCCAGATTGGGGAAGTTCTCCTTCATTATTTGTTCAAGTAAGTTTCCAATTTCTTGCTCTTCCTCTTCTCCTTCTGGCACCCCTATGATTCGGATGTTGGAATGTTTAAAGCTGTGTCAGAGGTTCCTAAGTCTCTCCTCATTTTTTTGAATTCTTACTTCTTCATTCTGTTCCTGCTGGACGTTTATTTCTTCCTTTTGTTCCAAATTGTTGATTTGAGTCCCTGTTTCCTTCCCTTCACTGATGGTTCCCTCTATATTTCCCTTTATTACACTTTGTATAGCCTTCATTTCTTCCTTCATTTCACAAACAATTGATTGATTGAGTTCGCAAACTCACTCAATTCTGTGAGCATCCTGATTACCAGTGTTTTGAACTCTGCATCTGATAGGTTGTCTTTCTCCTTATCGCTTAGTTCTTTTTCTGGAATTTTGATCTATTCTTTCATTTGGGTCATACTTCTTTGTCTCAACACACCTGTTACGTTGTATGGGGTGGAGCCTTAGGTATTGGCCAAGACAGGGCAACCCTCTTTGCTGCCTTGTGGTGCTGTCTGTGGGGGAGGGGTCAGAGAGGGAATAATGCCACTTGCTCCACTCTTGCTCCACTTTTTGCCACTTCCCTTGCTTCCCACAAGCAGATTGTGCCCTTTAAGGTACTTAAAGATTCCAAGGTGAGTGGGTTAGTGTACATTCTAGGATCCTGTGGGCCTCGCCAATGGACTCTTCTGTGAGACTGGGAGTTCTTCCCACTGCCGCAACCCCCACAGGTTTTTACAGCCAGAGGTTTTGAAGTTTTCTTTTCCTGCACTGGAACCCTGTGTTTTGGGGTCTGTCTTGCTCCCCAGTTGTTCCTCCCCACTTATCTGCACAAAAATGTGGGACTGCCCCATCAACCAGCCCCCACCTCAGCTGACGCTTTTTGCATGTCCTCTCTGCCCCAGCTGCCTATCTCTGCCCCTCCTACCAGTCTGGATGAATGTTTCTTTAATTCCTTGGTTGTCGGACTTCCACACAGTTTGATTTTCTGGCACTTCTGGTTGTTTTTTTTATTTTCAAATTGGTTGTTATCCTTCTTTTGGTTGTGCAAGGAAGTGAAGCATTTCTACCTATGCCACCATCTTGCCCAGAGCTCTCCTGTGGTTATTTTTAAAAGGGGAATTATAGATCAAGGAATTCTAAGCCAGTGTGATTCCAAAGGCCGTGGTCTTTGCTACTCTATTATGCCCAAGGACAAGAAAGAAAGAAAAAGAAAGAAAGAAAGAAAGAAAGAAAGAAAGAAAGAAAGAAAGAAAGAGAGAGAGAGAGAAAGATCTTCCAGTAGACTGAGAGTTCTTAAAAAGCAAAACTATTACTTTCTAAGGGAAGACTGGTAAGATTGATAATGCAAGGACTGAACAGCCACCTATTCTGAGCCACTGTTTAACAACATACACTTTTGATTACCCACGACGCAAGCTTTCTTGAGGTCTGGGATACACAATAAGGCATGAGACATTCTTTTTGCCCTCAAGGGGCCCAAAACCAGGTGCAGGAATAGGGTCTCTGCATAAAAAGCAATATGAGATAGCATTTCTTACTTTCCCAGGCAGAAGCACCAAAGGCAAGTGCTACAGGAGGTCAAACAAAGGAAACCACCAGGAGCTGGAACTGCAGAGCCATGGGTATTAGGCAGAACCTCAGAGAGAAGATCCCATGTGCATGGAGGGGCTGGGAGTGATGGAAGATAGAGGTGATGGGGGTAGGCATTGGAGGCAAGGTAGACAGAATACAGGATATCGTTTTAAGTGGTAAAGACACATTTTAGTCAATAATAAATGTTTGCAATAGGGAAGAGTCCAGCATGAACTAAATTCAACTTTGGTTTGTACAGAGATGATTGGGCATTTAAACAGAGGATGTGGGACTAGGGGAAGGCAAATGAGGTCTCAGTAGAGTCAGGGAAGTGAAAAATTACAAAAAGCTGTAAGGAGGTTAGTCCATGTGAAACCCATCTAGGGTTTGCCAACTGGTGCTTATTAAAGTTTGGCTCCTACCCTCCCACAGATGTAGACAAGGGTCCTATTTCCAGGTTTTGGCTGAAACAAAGAGTAAATTTTGTTAGCAGCCTTGAGTTTTTTCAGGCAGGCACTTTAAGGAGGGCTAGCATAATCCTAGGGGTGTGTACTCGAATCGTTGGAAACTATGTTAGTGTTCGTTCAAGTCCTTACAGGCTGGTGTGGAGGCCTTGTGGAGAAGAGGGCTCGGAGGAGCCTGGCCAGCATGGTCAAGGAGAGGTGAGGACAGCTCTAGCCAGCCGGCCTGGCATTAACAGGGCCCTCTGCATAGACCAGCTATAGATAGGATTGATAATGAGAGGTAAACACCCAGGCTGGTGATTACGCACTCTTCCTTAGAGGGAGGGTTGAGCAACAATCCTGACTTGCCCCAGACCGAGAGATTTCCCAGGATGGAGACATTCAGTCTAACATGAGGGAAGTCCAGGCAAATAGGGACCCGCTGATCATTCCCCCACTCGGAGGCACTGGGCACCTGGGAAAGGTTATGGAGCAGGAAGGCTGTATATGTTAAGAATTCGTGGTTTCGGGTGATTCCTCCAGCTGTCAAATGTCAAAGAGCCCAAGCCTCACTGGCCGTTTAGCAGGTGCCACTGCACCCTGTGTGGCATGTCACTGAGTCCTGGCGTGGTAGATCTGGACATGTTAGTCTTCCAAAGTTTCTAAGCTGAGATAGACCTCCCTCCTTTGCTTTGGGAACTTCAAGCACATAACACTGTGCCTCGTGAATTGTAGGAGAAGGTAAGGCCACTCAGGGCTAGATCTGCATTTAAAAAACATTGAGGCAACTGACTCCAGAGGCAGAAGGACTGAGGTGGAATCCCCTGGAGACCAGTATCTAGCCATGTGACCCAGTGCACAGTCTTTACTTTCCTTAAGCCTCGGTGCCCTCACCTGTAAAACGGGCACATAAAAAGCACCTAGCTCAAGGGGGAACTAGAAGAATTAAATGAGATTATGCATAAAAGGCCCTTAATAGGGTGCCTGGAATATACCAAACATCCCGTGAGTAGCAGCTATTGTTATCATTGTAGCAGATGTTTTTGTTGCTAAGCATGGAAAAGAAGCATGATTTTATCCATAGTGTTTAAAGGTCAACATCCTGAAACATTTCAACTGGGTTAGATTTTCAGTTGCAATAAACAAACATGAGCAATCTGTCACACAAATAGAAGTTGACCTTGGGTCCCTTAGACTTATGTAATGGCTACTCAGAGACTTCTGGAAAAACAAAGTAGACTAGTGAAAAATGCTTGTATTGCCCCTGGGTGCCATCCATCAGTAGAAGAAGGCTAACCCCAAATTTTATTTTCTATGTTAAGAGAAGGCCAAAAAAAGGGAACAAGCAGCAATTAACAAAAACATAACTGATTTTAGAAATCCATTAACATAGGGCATCATTCCAGCTTTCCAAGGGAAACCCTATCATCACCAGTGTGGTTAACAACACAGAGAAATCAAAGAGTTATATTATTTTTTTTTAAATATGCTCTTACTTTAAATCCTCAGGCACAAAGTCTAATCAAATAACTCTGTAAAATATTGACACTGGATTATTGCTGCAGTAATAAGCAGAATCCAAAAGGGAACCACAGCGAGGCGCCCGTGAGAGCCCCTTGGTCCAAGGAGGCCTCTGAAAGGTGGCAATGCGAGCAACAGGACCCCTCAAAACACCGGACTGTGTCTAGGCCACAGTAGTCCAGGTACCACCATTGGGGCCACCCGGTCTTCTTCTGGCCTCGCTGCCCCAAATAAACCCTGGCTTTGTCACTTGCAAATTTTTCTACCAGATTATTTAATAAACGCATTGCATGTGTGTGCCAATCTCAGAGCTAAACCTTTGTGACCATCGCTGTGTTAAGTCCTCAGAACAATCAGATAAGTTCGTAACTATTATGATTCCTGTTTTACAGATGAGGGAACTGAGGCATAAAAAGGTTCGGTCACTTGCTAAGTTGGCAGCTTCATCAACTGCTCTTTGAACTCGTGCAGGCTTGATCCTGAGACCATGGTCTTAACCACCAGACCCCTGCATTTTAGACCTAAGTGGCCCACAACCTACCATGTGGAAGGCCCTTAACAAAGACCTGTGAACAGTAAGATAATTTAATCAATCAGTATTACTTTGCACATGAGGAAACTGGAAAGAAAAAAAAAAGCAGTCAGTTTACATAGACTGTCCCAGGTCAGAAAGATAACTGGGAAGCAGATTATGGCCCCCCAGAAGTGGCAAATCCCTGATGGCTCGTTCTTTCGGCCATGCCATCCTGATGGCCTTCTGAGGTGAGAGCCTCCCATTGGTGGAAGAGGAGAGGAAGGCAGGCGAGCAAGTCTTTGTCCGCTGCGCTACAGCTGGCCAGGTGAGAGCTGCACTCCTCTCCCCACTTGGCCCCTTCCCCCAGGCCCCAACTGGAGTTTTCACACTTCGGGTCATCCGTAACTACCTACTGGCTTTTATTTATTTTTAGGAGAGCAGGCCAGGCGAGGGAAGCAGAGGCCCAGCCCAGGTACCCACAGGCCGCTACCTGGGGCCAACCTTCACCAACTGCAGGTGGGGGGCTCTCCCAAAGAAAGCCTGCTTCCCGAGAGCTGCAGAATTTTCTTTCGGGCATCATTTCTGTATTTTCTCACAATTCAGTACATTGGTTTGTAAAATCCCAAGAGAATAAATCCTTCCTTTTAACCCTTTGCCGTCTACTAACGTGTTCCCCGTGCTACCAAGAAAGCTTGCGGCCGTATGGGCCTGGGCACAGTCTCAGGAGCCAGAGGCCCAGGTTCGAACCTCAGCTCCTGGGCTTGGTAGCTGTGGGGCACTGGGTTTGGCACCTCGGTGTCCTCATATTTAACAGGGTAATAATCACAGTAACCACCTCGTAGGCTTGTTTTGAGGATTAAATAAGTTTGTGTGTCTGCATAAATATATATACTATAAACACACATCCATATACATCTACATATACACAAATACACATATATACATATTTGTGGATGTACCACAAACACGTACATACATAGAACTATACATGTATATAGTTATGGATTGAATTACGTTCCCCCGAAGTTTATATATCTTAGTCCTAACCCCCGGTACCTCAGAACGTGACCTCTTTTGGAAATAGGGTCTTTACAGAGGTAATCGAGTTAAAATGGAGCAGTTAAGGTAGGTCCGAACCCGATATGGCTGGTACCCTTACAAGAAGGGAAAATGTGGACGTGGACAGACAAGCACACAGGGAAGCCAGCGTGAAGAGCCGGGGAGAAGGTAGCTGTCTACAGGCCAGGGAGAGGCGCCTGGACAGGCCGGCCCTCACAGCTCTCCGAAGGTGCCAGCCTCGCCAAACACTTGGTCCCAGGCGTCCTGCCTCCAGAACCGAGAGACAATACATTTCTGTTGTTTAAGCTACCCGATTTGTGGTACTTTGTTATAGCAGTCCTGGGAAACTAATGTGGGGTGCGTGTGTGTGTGTGTGTGTGTGTGTGTGTGTGTGTGTGTAAAGGGGAAGTAAAGAGCCAAAGAGCCGGAGAGAGTCACCACCGCTGAGAAGGTACCCAGCCCCTGTATGTAGTAGTACTTAACACTTAGCTAATAATAATAGTAGTAAATATGTTATTAATCAGAAAGTGTGTAGTTTTACACCGCACCTTAAAAATTCAGACCTGCGGATGCAAAATCACCGAAGAGGAAAACAGGAGATCAGAGGAAGGGAGAGCAACTGCCGTCCACCTGCTCACCGCTGCGACGCCAGGCCGGTCAGGCTCGCCTCTTCAGGTGCAGGTGCCAGTGTAAGAGCCGCGCGACAGCTCGTCCTAAGTCCTCTGAGCTCTTCTCTAACTTATGTGTCAAACGGGAGTGATATCATCACTGATGTAACATTGAAACAAACATTTCCTACTGCTCCTTCTTCCAGCTTCCAAATGAGTTTAATGGAAATGTATTCTGTTATATCAAGGAAAGCTACAAAAAAAGAGTGCTACATTATATAGCTACTTATCTGTGAATTCATCTCAGTATTGTGCAGTCAAATCACAATGCAGAAGTTCTGGACCTGAGGCTGATGTAAAATTGCAGCCACCATCCGTAACCCCTTATTGCACACTTTTGTGTTCACCAGAGCAGTCCCATCTCCCTCACTGACTATTTATTACAAGTAAATTAGAAGCTTGAACTGTTGATGTAATATAGGTTTATGCTAGCACAGAATCCTGATTCTTTATCCAGGTAGTGAATTGGAGTGTTACATAATAATATTGGTTAAACATTATTCTGGGTGTGTCCGTGAGGGTGCTCTCAGATGAGATTAACATTTGAATCAGTAGACTGAGGGAAAGCAGATCAAACTCCCTGGGTGGATGAGCCACACCCGATCGTTTGGAGGCCTGAAGAGAACAAAAGTGCTGAGTAAGGAAGCGCGCGCTCCCGCGCACCCGCGCTCTCTCTCTCTCTCTCTCTCCCCCTCTCCCTCTCCCTCTCTCTCCCTCTCCCTCTCTCTCTCTCAGTTCTCCTGGTTCCCAGGCCTTCAGTCTCAAACTAAAACTACACAATCAGATTTCCCAGGTCTCCAGATTGCTGACTGCAGAACTTGGTCCTGTCAGCCTCCATAATCACATGGGCCAATTCCTTATAACACATTTTGAGATAGAGAGATAGAGATGATAGATACGGGAGAGCGGGCAGGGGAGGGGGCGGGCTGGAGATAAAGTCTCCTATTGGTTGAGTTTCTCTGCAGAACTCTGGCTAACACAGGGCCTGCTCTGCTTCTGGTTAATAGTGTCTATATCCCACTCTTTGGGAGAAACTGCTTTCTAAATTTTATTCACATGAACTCTGCCCCTTACTAAGCATCACTGCTCTGTTTCTTTCATTCTGAAGAACAAGAATGGCAGTCACAAAGTTCAGGCACAAGGTTTTGCTCAGCCCTAGCACAGTATTGACCCTTACAGCTGGCGTCTTTGCATCGTCACCTCACAGTTGCATGATAGGTTACTAAACCGTTTTACCAATCTCAAAATACACAACAAATTCTTTTTGGAAAAGTAAAAAACATAGTCTGTAAATAATTTTGGTTAACCTATAGGCCCAAATTTCATCTACGTTTACCTTTATATAATAATGGTTGAGTATTTTCCATGAGAGAAATAAGTGTACAGTTTGTGGCTTTTTCCCCCCACTCTTCTCTCTTTTCCACCTGTAAGCATTTCCCCCAGAAAAGAACTGGATAATGTAAAAAAGTATGACTTGAAAATGTCACATCACCTGATAGTTCCTGAAGCATCACCATGTTCTCTGTAATTATTTTTAACTGTAGGCTCAACAGGCAGATACATTGGCTTATCTTCTCCTGCCCAGATTCCTGAAAGACAAAACATCGCAATTACTGTTAAAGGAAAGAATTACTGTTAAAGGAAAAAATCATGCATCTTTAATGAAAGGCACAGGAATAGAAATATTATCATCTAGCTTGGCTGGTTCCCAGCCTGAGCTTCTCGTGAGTCCGTCCTGCCAGTAATTCTGCAGGGAGTGGAGGGAAACTTGGATTGGGGAGTCAGGATCCCAGGGTTCAGGATCCTGGGGTACCAGTCTTGACCCCACATTTGATCAGCTAAATGAACTTGAAGAAGTCGATTATTCTTTGTAGATCTCAGTCATCTGTAAAACTGGTGGTCAGGAATCCATCATACTTAAGGAAGTTTAGTACAATGGTTAGGGTGTGGGTCTTGGGCCAGCCAATGTGACCTTGGATAAGTTACTTAACTCCTTGCTTCTTTTTCTGTAATTATGAAATGAAAACCATAACAGATTTCCTCCAGAGACTCCTTGTGAGATTAACTAAACTAACAGAGGTAAAGTCCTCAGAATAGTACCCGACCCAGAGTAAAGTCTTCTTTAAACACCAGCTGTTATGATTATCTCCAAAGTGCCTATCATTTTAAAAATTATTCAACTCTAGCACTGGTCACGTTGTTCATTTTGTTGGAGCATTGTCCCATACACCAAAAATGGTGCGAGTTCAATGCCCAGTCAGGGCATATACCTAGGCTGCAGGTTCGATCCTCGATCAGAGCACATACAGAAGACAACTGATGAATGTTTCTCTCACATCGATGTTGCTCTCTCTCTCTCTCCCTTTCCCTGCCCCTCTCTCTAAAATCAATTTTTAAAAAATCCTCAATGAGAATTAAAAATGAAATAAAATAAAAATATTATCCAACTCTCACTCTGATTGATACCTGCCCCCAAATTTTATGTATTCTGAGATTTCATTGGAATAGAAAGTGAACCCAGAATTAAATATTGACATTAAAGATTCATATTTTTCTATCAATATATTAATAGAAAATTTAAAGTCACAGAAATTTCTCAAGTATCAAATACAGATAAAGTAGGCAATTGGTAAAAAATGAGCAAGTTCTTACGGTGAAAGCCTTAAAAAGAAGGGGAAGAAAATGGAAAAAAAGATTCTGTCTTTCAAGAAAAGGAAACAACATTCACTCAGTATCTGTTGGGTACTCTACAGCCTCATTTAATCAAGCCCCCCGATATCACTTCGACACAGTCATTATTATCCCCATTTTAGAGGTAAGGAAATTGAGGCTTGAGGAGGCTTACCACAGTTGCAAAGCCATACAGCTCTTCAAAGGAAGACTTAGATTCTACCCAGGACTGACTGCAAACCTGCTCTGCATGTACACCAAAGCCTGGCTCCGCAACACACACATTCCTCACTCAGGATGACAACGGTTAGGGAGAAATTAGGGTGTTTGTTTATTTGTTTGCTTGTTTAATTTATTCCATTTATTGAGGCCACATTAGTTAATAACATTATATAAGTTTCAAGTGTACAATTGTATATCACCTATATACAGCTTTGTGTGCTCACCGCCAAAGTCTAGTCTCATTTTGCCACCTAAGATTTGATCACCTTTACCTTCTTCACCCTCCCCACATTCCCCTTCTGGTAACCACCCTTCTGTTGTCTGTATCCATGAGTTTGTTTGTTTGTTTGTTTTCTTTGTTCATTCATTGCTTTCTTTTTTATATCCTATATATGAGCAAGCTCATATGGCTCTCATCCTTTTCCGTCTGATTTATTTCACTTAGCACAACCAATACTCCATCCATGCTATCAGAAAGGGCAGTATTTCATCCTTTCTTATGGCCAAGTAATATATCACTGTATACATGTACCACACCTTCTCAAAATCCCAATGGAATTTTTCAAAGAAATAGAACAAAAAATATCATCAAATTTATATGGAACCAAAAAAGAGCCTAAATAGCCAAAGCAATCCTGGGCAGGGGCGGGGGAGGGGGGAGAACGAGGCTGGCCCTTGAGAGTGTGGCTCGGTTGAAATGTCATCCTGTACACCAAACTGTCGTCGGTTCAATTCCTGGTCAGGACACATACATAGCTTTTTGGTTTGATCCCTGGTTGGGGTGCATATGGGAGAGAATCAATCAATGTTTCTCTCACACATTGATGTTTCTCTCTCTGGCTCTTTCTCTGTCCCTCCCTGCCTCTCTCTTTCTAAAACCAATAAACATTTTTTTTTAATTTTTAAAAAAAATAAAAAAAGAATAAGGCTGGGGGGCATAACATTTCCAGGCTTCAAGTTATACTACAAAGCTGCAATAATCAAAACAGTATGGTATTTACAAAAAAGAAAAAAAGACACACAGACCAAAGGACCAATGGACCAGAACTGACAGGCCAGAAATAAAGCCATACATATATGGGCAACTAATTTTTGACAAAAGAGGCAAAAACATGCAATGGAGGAAAAGAAAGCTTCTTCAATAAATGATGTTGAGAAAATTCAAAAGCTAAAATCAAAGGAGTAAAACCAGACTACTATTTGACACCATACATAAAAATTAACTCAAAATGGATCAAAAACCTAAATATAAGACCTGAAACAATAAAATACATAGAAGAAAGCATAGGTATTAATCTTATGAACCTTGGTCTCAGAGAAGATTTTATGAACTTGACCCCTAAGACAAAAGAAGTAAAAGCAAAAATAAATAAATGGGACTACATCAAACTAAAAAGCAAAAGAAATCATCAACAAAACAAAAAGGCAACCAACTAAATGGGAGAAGATATTTGCAAACAATACCTCTGCTAAGAGGTTAATACCCAAAATATATAAAGAACCCATACAACTGAACAACAAAAAGCAAACAATCCTGTTTAAAACTGGCAGAGAATCTGAACAAATACTTTTCCTAAGAAGACATACCAATGGCCAACAGATATGTGAAAGGATGTTCAACTTCACTAGCTATAAGGGAAATGCAAATCAAAACCACAATGAGAAGCTGGTTTTTATAAAACAAATTATAAAAAGTGCACTAGAAAAATTTTGTCTTTAAAAGGACCTTTACATAAGTTTTACTCTGAAGCAAAAAAAAAAAAATCTTCAGCAAAATACTATATCACTTCCTAGTCTCTTAATGTCAACAACAGAAAAGTAAGAACAATTGTCAAATTCAGGACTGAGGGATTGAGGTCCAGTAGAAAACTGGAATACAGCGGAACAGAATTTGAAATCAGATGACCTGGATTGCAGCCCTACTTTTGACACTTCCTAGCTGAATATAGTCACCAACTCAGATTTAAATGAAGATGCTGCTCAGCATCCCTCATAATCTATGAGGTTGGAGAGGAAAAAAGAGAAAGCCTCTAATTTCTGCAATTCCGGTTCTAACTATTTGGTTTCATCTTAACAAAGAGGATGTTTCCAAGTGTCTTATAGTTTGAACACTTAGATACAATCTGAAATAGCACCTCTTCTATAAATTCTTCCCTGACGCTCCCATCATCAGACACAAGTGGAACTTTACTCTCCTCCCAGATTTGGGTCTTGAAGTTCCACAGACCTAGCACCTATAAAACTTGCCTGGGGCTACATCTTCTGAAACCAAGTGCTGAGGCCCAGGAAGCAGAGACCAGCTCCTTCATTTTTGTTGCATTTCCTACACCTGGTGTACTAAGTAGGTGTTCAGTAAATGATGCTTAGAGAGTAAATGGATCGCTGAATTCTATTCATCTGTGCCTGGGTACAGAGCCAGATACATACTATATGGAGCCTGATGCAAAATGCAAATTCTGGGCCCTTTGTTCACAAAACAGGAAAAGAAATGTGATGTTAAAGGTATTAAAATACAAAGTGTTTTCCTTTGTTCAGTGGTCTCTCCACTTGTCATTGTGTCCTTTATTTGCTATTTAATGTCATTCTAAATGACATTAAATTTCTAAATTTCTAAATAAAGAAATATTCAATATGTACATTATTAACAAGAATCTTGTTCATCTTTATATTGGATAATGCTAACTTTAAATGCAACTACAACAGTGAGATTTCACAGGTCACAAACCCAGAAAGTCAGTCCAGCCTGAGTACAATCCTAACACAGTAAAGAATAAATGAGAAAAGTAAATTATCTCCTGGAATGAATTTACAAAACACTAGCAGCAAAGTCAAGCAAATCCGCACATGACAGAGGGCCACATGGTGGATGGAGTAGCTTTCTCCAACTTCTCATAATATCAAAAAAAATCTTTCATTTAATTGATTACAAACCAAACTTATTCTCATGGAGATGAACGCCTGTGATAGCACCTAAAATGCTCAAGTAAATAAGTTTCTATCTTGCTTGAAAAAAAAGACAGAGAGAGCAAACAGAGAAAATACGCTACTGATATAAAGAATTATGGATGGAGAAAATTGCAAGTGTTTATTTACTCATATGCCATTCTATCTTCACGCACGCCAGCGGCTGGTGAGAAATTACATCATAACTATGGACTCCCCCAGTAGCTTGGGTAGGTATCGGTGATGGCTATTGTTCCAAGCCTTTTGCAAGTCCATGGGCTCCCAGATGGTGTCACACAGAAAAAGAGCAGACACTAATTGCATTACTTATTTATACTTCCCCTGTTCCCTCCATTAACCACATAATTCCCCTTGGTTCTAATTAGCTCAATCAGGGCTGGGGGAAATAAAATTTTAAGTAATTTCCAATAATATGGGGTTTGCTACCACAACAAAATATGGCAAAATACTAGCCTTACTCAACTAAGGTTTCACTCCCGTTCCTGAAGAAACTGGATGGTTTTTCTTGTTGCTGTTATTGCACTTTAATCAAGGATAATAGTTTCCTAAATAATATCAACCTAGGTGGTTTGTACTTTAGTGTTTTCCTGCAATTGAAGGGGGAAAATCCATTTTTAATATAATTTTTCTTGGGCTCTTAAGTGCTAGCTATGCAGATAGCATTCAATAACTCTGCTGTGCTCCGTTTCCTGTCCTGTTTTGTACTCTGCGATGCCCAGAATCCTTACCTTTTAATCCTGTGCAAACTATAATGACTGTCGTTTAGGAAAAGGATTTTCCTAATGGGTCATATTCTGGGAAAATGAATTTAATTACTCCAGGTACTAATCAGCAATTTAAAGTTTTGAGAAATAATTTGTTGTTGTTAGTGAAAGCACCTAAAACTTCTCTTAAGATAAACAAGAACACTGTCAAAGTTACTCCTTTTCCCCATCGCCTCATTATTAATTCATTTAGGTTCAAAATCTCAGTTCTAATCAGGGAGATGGCTCCTAAGGCTGCACTTACAATCAGCCTGATGCCAAAACGGCCTTGTGCAATCACAGTCCTCAAATCTACAGATGATTTCTAATGAAGAAAATCATTTGCAAGGTAACTGGTATGCAAGCCCCAGTTTGTAGCGTCTAGTGGCTAGAGATTGGGGGCTCACACGAGCTTTCTTCTTCTTAGCTATCCCGCCTCGTTCTTTGGGAAGGTTAGGGAAAGCAGAGAACGAGAGACTTCAGAGATGATCCGAGGAGGCAACCTTGACCAGAGGCCAAGTCTGGCCACCTGAGAACTGAATGAGGTCTACAAAAACATTTTGTTTTTCCCCGCCTTCCTCCCTCACCCCAACACATAGTATTTTATTAGTGGCTAACATTTACAGGTGGGAAGTATTTATATAAAACTTCGGGGTGCTAGCTTCTTTTAAAAATTCATATGTTTCTGTAAACAGAAGGCCTGAATTCTTACATGTGAAAAATTGGTAAGTGCTGAGTGGAGGCAGCCATCTCTCCACAGGATGAAGGCTCTTTGTTCTCTGTTTGCCCCACCCCAACATTCTGGCTCATTCTTTTACTTGCCTACCTCCTGTGGACATTTGAGTTTGTTCCCCTGAATCCCAAACCCAGGGTTCTCCAAATGGACCTTTTCTCCAAGTTTCTCCAGGTGGTAGTTGGCCTGGTTCAAAATGCCGGAGGTGATCAGCTCATAAAGTGAGAAAAATGAATAAAAAGCTCTAGTCAAAAAGTTTTTTTCACAGCTTTCATGGAGGAAGGACCAGGCATCACCATTCCCTCAAGCAGTACGTATTTACTGAGCACCCACCATG
>PVJD01018121.1:0-15475 GCA_004026545.1 Mormoops blainvillei | reverse complement strand
CTTGATTTTAAAATATTTTATTTCTTATAACAAAGGTAATTCACTTCACATACACAGGATCTTATTCTAAGTATCCTATTAAGTGTACTCTTTTTTAAATTCAGCTATCTTGGCCTCTTTCCACATCAATAATATAGAGCTAAAATACACTAACTTCCTACTGTGGATTTGTGTAATTTATTACATAAATTACAGAAATTTTATGTAATCTATCGGTTATTGCTAGCATTTGGGTTAATTCCAAAATTTAATAACAGACAATACTGCAACAAATATTACTTTCTATATTTGTCTCATCGTCTTCTTAGAAAAAATCATTGGGAGTGTAATTGCTCAGACGAAGGATAAATGTGTTTTTTAAGGACTTTGATTCATATTGCCAAAATACTTCCCAGAAACTTTGCAACATTTAGACACCTAGAGAGTTATAAAATTAGGGAAAATGTTTTAAGAAAACAAACAAAAAGACGTAACGCATTTTTAAAATAAAATAGTCAGTAGTTAAAAGTATTACCTGAGGGCGAACCATTTTACCTGCTGCAATTTTTCTCTCCACATTGATCAAATTAATAATTTTTTTATTAACAAGTGGTGCATTTGCACCCTCGACCTTTGCGACAATTTTGCCATTCTATAAAGGAAAAGAAAGCATGAAGGAAACTTTCATTTTCAGGATAAGTCAAAAATTAATACTTCAATTAAACTAAGTAAACCCACTCAGGTCCACACCTCCACCAATCCTTTCTTAGCAATTGAAATTAGCCATTTTAAAATAAGGTATCAGTGATATGAAAGTATGTTTTGATTTGGTAAATCTCACTCTTTGAGTTCTACCTGCAGATTGTCTGTCCTCCTACAACCAAAGACAGGCCATCCCTGCATTACATTTTAACAGTTCTTTGTAGACTTACCAATATTACCCTCCCTAATTATCTCTGACATTATGTTGCTTTTACCTGTATTACAGCACATATTTACTAAATACTTATCTACTAGCACTGTGCCAGGCATGATGTTATGGAATAATAGTCTTACCTATTACTACCTGACCTTTTAATACCTGAACTAGTTAAATTACAACATACACACACATGAAATAACAACCATGACAGTCACCATCAGGAGAGGAACAAAGAACTTGGAGCATCTATAAGACTTAGACCTTGATCAAGATGATCACAAAAGGTATTTATCAATAACAGGAAGTGATTCTTGGTTTAAAGTATGAAGGATGGGTAAGAGATAACTTGGCAAAAAGGAGAAGAAAGAGCATTCTAGGCCAAAGGAATAGAGATCAAGGGGTCTGAAGGTCACAAAGGAATATGTCAAATGAGAAGGCCAGCCAAGAAGGTGAGGGATGAAGCTTGCTTTCTAGGTCTGAGATGTCACTCCCAGCCAATGGGAGCCAGGCCCTACAGAGCCTTGTGGTGTTGGGAGGATGCACTCTTTGTCCTCACTGCAGTGGGAATCCTTCAAAATATTTAAACAGAGGGAGTGACCATGATTAAAACTGTGTTTGTTAAGAATATTTCACCTACTATGTGGAGAAAGGACTGGAGGGGAAGCAGGAGAAGATATACAAATTAGAAGTTATTCTAGAACTGAACATGAGAGAGATGGTTGTAGAGTTTCTGGCAGTGGTGATGACATGGAAAAAATGGAAAGAAATGGATGAGTGTGAGGAAATCTTGGGTGGTAAAATTGACAGGTCCAAGTTCTGATGTGGATTGGGTATGATGTTAAAAAGAGAAGTTGCTAAGGTAACTTTAGAGTTCTGGCCTGAGAAACTGGATAAATTCAGAGGTTTGTTTTTTTTTTACCAAAAGAGGAAACACTAGAAAACCATGTTTTCTGGAGGAGGGAGGATTGTATCAGTTCACTGTGAGATGCCCTTGAGATAACCAAGAGGAAATGTCAAGCCACCACTTAGATATACAAGTCTGGAGTTCAAGAAGATGATTTAGCTTAAGATGTAAACTTAAGTCATTGATGTATGAGGAGACAACTGAAACTGTGTAGAGATTTTCTAAGAAAAGTACATGGCATGATACAGTCAATATTTAACAGCTGAATAAAGAAGGATGAATCTGCAAAAGAGATGAGGGGGTAGCATCTAGGAAGGCAACAGAAAAACCAAGTCACAAAAACCAAAGGAAGCAAATGTTTCAAAAAGGAAGACATAAATGTTTCAAAAAGGAAGAGAGGCACAGTATAATGAAGGCCTAAGAGTATTCATTATATTTAGCAATAGGCTGGTAACTGGATACATTAGCAACGGCAAAATTTGGTGCAATAATAAGACATAAGTTAGATTGGATGGGTGTGGAGTTAATGGGATGAGAAGAAATGGAGTAAAAATAGATAAAAAAACTCTTCTGAGGAATTTAACTGAGAACTAAAAGAGAGAGAGATGGGTAGAAGTTAAAGACGGACATGGTATCAAAAAGAAGTAGTATATTTTAATAGGAAAGGATTATATTCAAAGGCCAAAGAGAAGAATCCATTTGAGAAAGATTTAAATGAAATCCAACATTCTAATAACCATTTCCCACTGAAAATAACTTTCCAACAATTCTGTGAGCTTTCTAATGTCCCTTGAAAAAGCCCTTTCTGATGAAATTTGCTGAAATAAATTTGTTGTCAGCTAAGAATGCTGACCAATATGAAGGGCCATTGTGAAACTCTTTGAACAAATAAACAGTGGGCTTAATGGTGGTTTTGTGATTACAGATTGAGGCTATTAATGATCACAGACATGGAACATGAGAGATAACAAAGTCTGAGGCATAAGTACAGGAGTGATTGGGTAAGGTGCACTGCAAGAAAAGCTCATTGAAAGGTGGCCAAGAATAGAAAGTCCAGGATTTTGGGTTGGTTGTCGATGTGAAGTCCTAGGGTGATGGCAGGACTTGGGTGTGAAAGGGAGACTTTAAGCCACATACCAAAGTCTTCAGTCATCTACACAATGGATCCAAATGCCAGTGAATGACAGAAGTAAGGTAGGGAAGAAGGAGTCAAACAGAGTGGACCTCCAACACACAAGGAAAAGAAAGTTATTTCTTTCCTTAGTAAGAAGTAAAGGAACATCAATTCTACTCCTGGCCTCAAGAAACAATCTGAGAAAACAGTCACCATTTCTGGGCAGCAGAGAAAATGTCCTAAATAAGGAGCCAGACTTAAGGAAAGTCAAGAAAGTGGAACAAAAGCTCAGAGCCAAGGGTAAAGATTTAGAAGTCTGATAATTGCTTATATAAATTCCAGATGTCACATAGTGAAAGGGTTTGAGAGATGGGGGAGTGCTAGAGAAATGGGTCAGGAAAAAAATTTTTGAGCTTTGGGATGGAGCGTGCATGGCTGAAAGGAATGGTGATCTTATAATTTAGGTACTGATTGCAGATAAAAAAATCGTTGACTGGATGGTCCATTTCAGAAGGGTGGGCATGGGTCTACTGATCAGTCCTGACTAACTTGGCAGGTTGATGGTCATCCCAGGGTTCCAGACTCTACATGGTGGTCCACCTACCAAGTCTTTCTTCCTCAGTCCTATGCTCCAACTGCTGCTCCTGCTACAGTCTCCTCATTGTCCCAATAGTTGAAGTCCATTTCTGCTTCATGCAGTACTCATTCTGGTTGCCTAAACTACCTTCAGGCCGGGGGTCAGCAAACTATGACCCAACACAGAGCCAGTATTCTGGGAAAGCTAGAAATACTTAGCTAGCTGACCCCTCATCTAACTCATCAAATCCTGCATATCCAGATCTACAGTGCGATTTTCAGTTTAATTAACCTGGTAATTCAGTTCCTTGAAATAATTGCAAGAATATTATTTAACAGAAGGAAAAAGTTATATCTAGAGGTGTTTTTAAATCACTATTTTTAATATCAAAAATGACAACTGAAGTGTCCAGCAGCAGAGGAACAGTCCACGCCCACCTGGGAGGCCTTTCCTCAGGATCCCAGTTCCCAGCTCTTCATGTAGCAGCTATACTCTGTGTCACACGAGTTAGCATTTAACTGTATACTCGCCTATAGAAAACAGCACTTACGGTTTTCTGTCTGATTGCTAAAGCTGTTGAGCTCATCACAGAATATTTGGAAAACATTGGTAAGTATAAAGAAGAAAACTGAAATTATGCAGTCTTCCCCCATACACAGAACATTATTGACATTTTGGTGATTACACTGTCTTCATTCCATTTATTTGTAAATACAGACATAAAAGTGATAGACATTACAAAATACTGATCATACAGCTCTTGCCTTGGGTTGGTATGTGTGAATATTTATAAGCAATTCTCTCCGACTGCATGTCTAAGAAGTTTCCAATTTTTCATTCCTGTAAATAATAATTTATCATACAAATGTCTATTTCTTTAGTAAAGGTAAATACACCTTGTTTTTCTTTCCCCCAATCAGCTGAGTATTGGTAGTCTAATCACTCAACCCATTATTAGCTCCTAGAAGTCAGGTTATAAAATATGTTAACAGATAAACAAAGGTAAAATAAAAAATCTATAATTAGTATCATCAAAAAAGAGTTCTGTGGTAATTTTACAATGCTACTTGTTCTCTAACTGTAAATTGGAATCTGATAATACATTTGAGACAACAAATATTATACTTACAACACTAAAGAGAAAAACGGGTTCACATTTATCCCTAAATGGCTGCAAAGTCACAATGCTGTCGGCCTCTGCCTGGGAAAAATATGTTAATCTTTCACATGATAATAAAGGAAACTATATCCAAGTCATTAGGTATACTATGTACAAAAAAAACACAAATACACATACAATTTTTATTTTGTACTTACTCAACATTCTTAGTATGTTATCGTTATTTTAAGGATCAAATTGTAAACACTGGCAAGTCAGGCCCCATCAGTTGGCCTCAACCTGACTTCTGGATGTTCACATTTATGGAACCCTCCACCCCCAAAAATAATGCAAGGTGCTGAAAGAAACTATAATATTAAAGAACAGAAGGAAAAGATTATATTTAAAAGTAATTAGGTATCATCATTACAATGTTTGTATCATAATAAAGCACTAACAAGTAAAGTATTTAATATTAGAAAAGAACTACAATAAACAATATTTACTGAATTTTTATATGTATATGTACAATGTGAGTTAAAGCCTGCAAGTCTTTTAAAAGGACACATAACAGAAAAAAATTTATGTTGACCATTTAGCTTAGGGTGATTTCAACAGGTAATTAACCTCACAGGTTTTAATTTTGGATTAAAATTACACATTCTGAAAGGTTGGTTTTCCTTGGCTACAAAAAGTATCCAGAAAAGGGTGCCCCTCCATTGCTCACAATGGAAGTTAGGAAACTATGAATTTACTTCACCCTTTATGAGTAAGTCATATAAAATCAGCATCAGTCTACATGACTATACTATGGTTGAGTACGCTCAAACATAACAGAAGCAAACCATTCAGAGCCAATGTATAAATTATTTTTTTTTTATTCAACAGATGCTAGTATTATAAGTAGGATATATTTTGGAGAGACTACCAGCACTTCCCAGTGGGATAGACATAGTCATGGAACTGACACCTCATGGCTGTGGAGTTCGGTCTGGTCGAGGTACTGCTGGGAGGACAGTCATAAACCTCAGGCCTGTATCCTCACACAGCTCTGAGCTGTGCTGAGATGAGAGTCTAACAACGTAAATGCTCTATTTTTTCTTCCACACCCACTCGGCAGCCTCCATCACCATCCCCTTCCCACACATACCCCAGGTTTGTTCCTACTTATATTCAACAAACAAGGGGGGATATGATAACTCCAGACCACTTGGAAACACAGCATCCAGGTACACTGCCTCATTGCCTAAGGACTTCTTCCTTGCTTTCCTCTGCTCAAGTTCCTTTCCAGCAGGCCTAACAGGTGAACGGCGGGGCCTGCCTTGTTGTCAGTCTCTCCCCATTGACCTTCAACTTGCTTTTAGACACTGGAATTTCCCCATGGTTCCTAGTGCATGAACTTACACTCCTACCACAACCAGACAGCTGCCAGGATTCATGAGAATTTCTAATGATGCTTGATTATCTGTGATCCATTTACCAGCTGTCAGATCCTTCTGATGCTGTCTTTTAACTTCTTATACCAACCCATTGTCTATTGCATGTCTAATGGGGCCTTGAGGCCCCATTCTCTGTTCTCTAAAATTAGCTTTTCTTCCCTGCCAAGGGTCAAATTTAGAATCACATTCCAGCCCCATTCAGGTGGTTCTGACTCTTCAGAGTAAATAAAGCAGGTTGTTATGTAATGCTGCCTTTTAAAACACTACAGGGCCCTTATTTCAGAAGGCAACACCAACCTCTACCTCATTTTTTAAAAGTTTTTCTTTGTTGGTTCTTTAGTTTTTCCTTTGCCACCTACTGTCTTGAAGAGAAAAAAGAATAAGATGTGAGTTTCTAAGCTTATCTGTAACACTGAAATATGAAAAAAAGACCCTATAAACAATGTGTCTGCCGAAGGGGATGGATGGACACTCAAACAGAAGTAAAGGTCAGTAAGCAATTTCATTCCCAACGTCTGGGTTGGGAAGAGTCATGGAAAGCCTGAGAATATGCAGTGGGTTGAGGTTTCATGTTTGCATCAGGGATTATGTGTTTTAGGGATAAGGAATAAAGATATGTAATCAGGTATCTGCTTCTGCTTCTTAGGTCTAGCTGGTTTGGATATATTTCTGTCTCATAGAAGTAGAATGTGAGCCGCACTTACACTTTTAAATTTTTAGTAGGCACATTTAAAAACTAAAAAGAAACAGAGGAAACTAATGTAATAATATATTTAATAATACAAGGTTCTTATACAATAATATCCAAACTATGACCATTTTAATGTGATCAATGTCAATATTATTGAGACATTTCACATTCTTTTCATTATACTAACTCTTCAAAATCTAGTATGTATTTTACACTTTGAGTACACCTCAACTTATGGGTTAAATTTTAATCATAAATAACTGATCTCTAATTTGATCTCATAAAATTTACAGCCAAAATAAGTAGATTCACATACCCAAGAGTCCCCAAACAACTTTAAAAGTTTTATAATAACTGAATTGAGTATATTTTTATATGTGTAAACTTATTTTGAAGTTTACTTCAAATATAAACTTATTTATATATGTGTAACTTATTTTAAATAAGTTAATTAAAAATAAAAATTCAGCTCCTTAGTCACACTAGCCACATTTCAGTGCTGAAAAGACACTTGTGCCTAGTGGCTGCCATATTAGGTAACAAAGCTCTAAGTAGTTAATAACTTAATATGGATAAATTGAATAATCAATACAATTAGTCCCTTGTTACATTTGGGTGGCAAATAAGTGAGAGAAATCACTACCTGGCAAATGCCCAGGGCCCTTCCCGAAGCTTTTTAGTAAACAGCAGTCGTAGCCCTTATTCTAAGAGACGCACTGCATATGGTCAGGTGAAAAGAAACAGGTCAATAGACAGATATCTATTTTTATACTTTCCTAACATTCACAACCATGGTCAATAAACTCAATGCTATAGGAAAGGAATAAAAATCATATTTGTTCTCAGATCAGATGGAACTAACGCATATAGTAAAACTATCAAGTAAACATTGTCCCTTTTGAAGAGTTGACAATCCGTACAGAGCATACTTCAACATTTAAAAAAACAAGAAAACGATAGTATAATGGAAATTAAATCCTTACTACAACAAAATGCAGAATTTCATCTTCGTTCAGATCATTTTTCAATTTTCTGAATAAAGTTTGCATTGCTTTGCACGGTCCACACCAGGCTTGGTAAACATCAATCACTAGAAAATGATGATATTTATGAAAGAACAGAGTCAACAGTTCTAGAATAGCAGGGGCTATTGCCCCCGGGGCGGGGCAAAGGCACAGGCCAGAGCAGGGCTTTGCGCTGGAAGTAGGGAGGCGCGCTCTGTGCTGGGCTGCCATGAGGTGTCCAGGGCCAAACTACAGTGTCTGGGCAACACGGGGAGCCCCAGTACCTGTCAGGCCTTTGTTCTGCAACATCTCATCCCATTGGCTTTGATTATTGATGACTGCCTGCAAAAATGAAGGTGCTGTAAAGGTCTTCAAGTGCCAATGCACCAAGTAAAGAATTATTGATACATCATGCCCACCTGCAACTGGATTTCTCGCTTTTTGCCTGCCATTTATTCACTATCGCATGAAAAATGGAAGAAAAATAGAAAACATTTCAGATAAATTTAAATAATGTTCTGTTTATGCATTGAAGCAGCATATTAATGTACCATAGAAATTTTCCTTCAGTATTGGCTGTGGGCTTCCCCCTTCTCTAAAAACAGAAGTTCCAATGTCCCAGAAGAGCTCTTCATGCTGTTTAAAAATCTACTTACTTACAACAGACAAACTTCATACTCTCCCAAGAATCCTGAAGCAAGTCTAGTATGGCAGGAGTTACAATTTCTTAAAAACAGTCATTTGTTTTCCTGAGGCATTAAGGAGTGTTCTGTTTTCATTCATACACGTTAACTGTCTATGGGTATGCTCATGGATCTTTCTTGGGTCCCTCTCCAAGGAGATTTAGTTTTTAAAACAGGGCCACTAGTTGTGTGCAGCACAACATAAACTTTCACAGGTGTTAAATCAGTGAGGCCCAAATGCCCTATTCAGTGGCATGAGGGACGTTGAGAGTGTAATCTGACTGCGTATGTGATAGCAGACACCAGCGCGGAACAGGAGTGACCACAGACATCCAGGCTACATCCCCGCAAAATGTGTTGGAATCGCCCACAAGTCTTACACAAAACAGAGCCTCCTTTAAGCTCCATTGGGACATTTAAAGAACAGGAAGGAACAACCCTCACAAGATCAAAATCGGTCCCTTTGCCGACGCCTGTGTCCTTTCTGGGGTGAGCTCCAGGTCCGAGTACCTAAACGACGGGCGAGCCGGCGCGCAGGGTGGCCGGGCTCCCGCTGCGCTCTCTGCCCGCTCCAACCCGCGGAAACACCAGAAGAGGGATCGGGATGGCCCGGGGAGGCGGCGGGGGCCAGCGTTTCCTGCTGGCGCTCCGGCCGCCCAGGCCCTGCCGGGCAGCTGCTCGAGCCCTCAGCCCCGCGCTCACCCCGACTGCGGTTAGAGCGGTTGGCCGCTGGCCCGGAAAATCACCCGGTCTTGTTCCCCTACCCTGACGCGACTCAAAAGCCTTTTTCCACCTCTCGCTCAGCTACCTCCTCCCTCTCTCAGTCCCTCCATGCAAGGCAATAGGTGAATTGGGTTCTTAAACATTCATCACTCCTATTGATTGCAAAAAGTTTGAATGCTGAGGCTCTGAAACATAAACCTGATGAGATTTTGATTTGGGTCTTCCTAGAATTGGCTTCAAGGAATTGACTTCAAGTGCACCCTGAAAATGTTACTTATAAGAAAATGTATTAGTATTTTAATGAAACAGGACGTAAATCATACATGTCAAGTAGCCTATGGGAAATGATATTCCTGAAGAGGTCTAATAGTTTGTTTTGCTCCTTGCATGTATTTGACATTATCTTTCAAGATTTGTTGGAAGTGTTCTTTTGTACATTGATCTGCCTGTTTTCCCCCTAGCACAGCACTATTTATAGTATTTAATTATTTTCTTGGGTCAAAGATTTATTACCACCTGTTTCATTTGTATATTCACTCAACCTCTATCTAAATATAATACATATGAAGACCCAGAGAACAGGAACTGATCTTTTTTCAAATTTACCGAAGCTTTTCTTTGCCATTTCTCATGCACCGAGTCCATCTAATGAATGTTTTATTTGTTATTGTATCTTTCAACTTTAGAATACCCATTTTTAATAGTTTGCATTTTCTGCTGAGATTTCCCATCAGATACATTCACTGATGTCATATTTTCATTAATTTAAAAATGTTTTTTCTTTCTTTGAGCATTTTTTTTCACAGTTGCTTTGAAATAAATCTTTGCTAAATATAACATTTGGACCCACTCAGGATCAATTTCTATTAATCGCCCTTTATCTTCTTAAGCAAATGGTATACTTTTTGTTTCTTTGCAAATCTAGTAAGTTTTAGTCAAAAGCTGGGCATTTTGATAATAATGTCAGCCTCGTAAAGCCTCTGAGTTCTGTCGTATTATTTTAAACATTGCTATTTAGTTGTTCTAGCAGTTGATTAACTTTCTTCTCTGGGCTCAAAATGCAAAGTTAGAATACCTCATGATGTGCAGCATCTAAAAAAGATAAGTTTTAGAATATAAAGATACAGATAAGTTAAAAGTCAATGATGAAAAAGATATAATGTAAACAGTAAGCACAGAAAGTTGACATGACCATATTAATATCAGACAAAGTGACTTCAGTACAAGAGTATTTTCATGGATAGACATTTCCCGATGACAAAAAGCTTCATCAGGAAGACAAATATTTTAAAATATATATACTTAACAACAGAACTCTAAAATACATAGAGCAAAAAAAATTGCCTGAATTAAATGAAAGAATAGACATATCCAAAATCATAGTTAGATACTCTAACATCCCTTTCCCAATAACAGATGAAATAAGTATGCACAAATCAGTAAGATTTTTGAAGATGTAAACAACCGTATCAGTCATCGACCTAGCTGGCATTTACTGACAGCTGCAGAATACACCTTCTCGTCAAGTGCACTTAGAATATTTTCCACAATGAATCATATAGTAGGTAATTTTTAAAAGCACAATAAATTTCAGAGTTTGGAATCTTTCAGCATATTTTCTCTAATCACAATAGAAATAAACTAGAAATCAATAATGATACAATATTTGGTAAATTGTTAAACAACCAATAGTTAAGCAGTACTCTACTAAATAACCCATAAGTCAAAGAAATCAAAAGATAAATTAAAATATATGTCAAATTGAATAATTAAAACACAACATATCAAAATTTGTTAGGTGTTGGTAATTCAGTGGTTAAAGAAAAATTATAATACGTAAAGACACATTAAACAGGTTTTAAAATATATAATGCTCTTTAAGTTACAACTTAAGAACTTAAAGAACATACTAAAGTAGGTGAAGAAAGAAAACAAACGATTAGAATAAAAAATCATTTAAATAGAAAACAGAAAATAAGGTGATGTTGAGAAAATCAAGCTTTTTTCATAAATCAGTGAAATTGATAAATTCAGAACTATAGTGATCAAGAAAAATGGGGAAAACACCAATTACCAGCATCGCAAATAAAATATCACTAGTGACCTCACCACAATTAAAATGACAATAATGAAATATTATAACAACAGTATGCAATCAATTTTTTAAAACTTAGATGAAATAAAAATTCTTTGAACAATGCAAACTGCCTTTTTAAATATAATTGTTACAAAAATAAATGTTTTGTGCATTTAAATATATACAAAGATACCAAAATACAGAAATGTCAGATTACAGCAGTTTTTATCTGGAGTGGTGACAAAGAGTAGGTACAATAAGCCATTAATTATATCTGTAACATTTGTATATTGACAATGAAAATCATCAAGTATTGAATATTACTTGTATAATTAAAATATATTAATTCTAAATAAATAATTGTTAATATTTAAGCAAGATTATTTATTAGAATAAAAATCAGAAGCAATATAAATGATCCAAATAAAGGAGATTATATTAAAGATGATTAATATGGATGAATATAATGAATGCATTGAAAAGATACTACTCTTATCCTTGAGTGGTGAAATTATTTGTGATCTTTATTTTACTTTTATATTTTTTCTATATTTTCCATAATGTATATAATTATATTTATTTTAGAATCAGAAAAAGCAGTAAATATTTTTAAATCTACTTTTCTCAGTATTTTCACAGTAGCTTTTCTTTGATTGTCCTTGGATTCTTTCTCAACTTCTTTCAATTATTTTAATAATGAAGGTTAATTTTCACTTAATCTGATTTTCCTTGCTACTTTAACACAGCATTTCACTTATTTTCTGAGTAGAGCCCTTTTTTTAAGCTAATGGCTATGTTTTCAGAGGCATCTTTTTTTCCCATTATAATAGCCATTTTTACAGAAACATCTTAATACCACCCTCTTACCTTTACTAGATAACTCAGAAAGTCCTCTCAAAGGTACTTTCTCCTCCCCATTTGATGTGAACATGCATAGACTTCAGAGTCTAAAGATTTAGGTTTAAACCCTGGCATTCCCTTTACCCTTAGTCTAACATAGGACAAGTTGCTGTGACTTATCCTATCTTCAAATGGGGATTATAGTAGCATGTTTGTGAGCTTAACAACATAAATGACAGAAAGTGCCTAATGTACAGTGTGCACCATGGTTGCCACATGTGTTTACTTCTCTCTGCCTGCTTTCTTTGGTTGTTTCCTTCTGAGAGAGACCCTGATGAGAGCTACAGAACTTTAAAAAATATAAGTTGTCATGACTAGTACAATTACTGAAATTGAATTTTCTAACAAGGTGTTCTTGGACCTTAGTTTTAAAAAGTCAAATTCCTAATGCTAAAATTTTTAAGAGCTCTGAGAATTTTCTCTCTTGCTACTATTACCTCGTTTCTTTGGTGAAATCTAAATCAAAACTCTCCATTTAAATTTATTCTGCCTGAAGCCTTTACGTGTATCAGGTTTTTCTGCACGTATTTATAAAAACAACTCATGTCATTATTTACTGTCAGCACTATTTGAATTTTGTAACTAATAATGTGTAAGTGCAACTTCTCAAAAAGTCCAGACGGTAGCTGTTTATACTTTTGTGGTGGCAGTTGAGAAGTAGCTCACCATGAAATCAAACATTTCTGACCACTTCTTGCTGCCAAGCCTCTGCAGCCCTCCTGCGCCTGCCAATCTGGAGAACTAATGCTCTCCTGGAGAACCAGAGATACACAGAGATACAAAGAGGTATAATATCATATTCTGGGGCTCGGAATTGTCTTTCCTCTTCTCAGTCATCTTCTACCACATTCCAAAGTGACACCCCCATTTGTAAGAATATAAAGCTCTGGGACTCACAGCTCTCCAAGTGGTCCTGCAGCCCAAGTGGTCCTGCAGCCCAGTCTTTCCCAGCTTTAAAGGGGTCTCTGTTCAGGAGTGGAAGCACCTCCTAGAAACCTGACAATGTAGGCAGATGGTAGGTTATAAGGCAAAGCTGACAAATGTATGGCAAATGGCCTTGTGGTATACTTTGATATCAGGTATTATGATCCCTCCAAATTTGTTCTTCTATCTCAAGATTGCAGAGGCTATATTCAGGGTCTTTTGGGATCCATATAAATTTTTGAAATATTTGTTCTAGATCTGTGAAATAGCCATTGGTATCTTAATAGGAATTACTTTGAATCTACAGATTACTTTGGGTAGTATGGACATTTTAATGATATTAATTCTTCCAATCCATAAACATGGTATATGCCTCCACATATTTATTTCTTCCTCAGTTTTTTCCTTTGGTACTCTACAATTTTTTTGAGTAAAGGTCTTTTACCTCTTTGGTTAAATTTATTCCTAGGTACCTTATTTTCATTGTTGTAATAGTAAATGGAATTGTTTTCTTAGTTTCTCTTTCTAGGAGCTTATTACTAGTGTATAAAAATGCCACCAATTTCTGAATAATTATTTTGTATCCTGCTAGTTCACCGAATTCCTTTATAGATCTGGTAGCTTTTTGGTAGAGTCTTTCGGGTTCTATGTACAATATTATGTCGTCTGTGAACAATGACAGTTTTACTTCCTCCTTTCCAATTTGAACGCCTTTTATTTCTTCTCATTTGATTGCTTTGGCTAGAACTTCCATACTATATTGAATAAAAGTGGTGAAAGCAAACATCCCTGTTTTGTTCCTGGTGTTATGGGAAACACTTCTAGTTTTTGCTCATTGAGTATGAAATTGGCTGTGAGTTTGTCACATAGCCTTCATTATGTTGAGGTATGTAACCTCTATTTCTGCTTTGCTGAGGTTTTTTTTGTGTTTTCTTTTTCTTCATCATAAATGGGTTCTGGGTTTTATCAAATGCTTTTTCTGCATCTATTGATATAATCATATAGTTTTCACTCTTCATTTTGTTTTTGTAATGTATCAAGTTTATTGATTTGTGGATATTGTACAAACCTTGCAACCCCAGAATAGAGCCCACTTTGTAGGTGTGTGATCTGTTTAATATATTGCTGGATCTGGTTTGCTATATTCTGTTGTCAATTTTAGCATCTATGATCATCAGGGATATTCGCCTATAATTTTCCTTCTTTGTAGTGCCTTTATGTGGTTTTGGAATTAGAATAATGCTGATCTTATAAAATAAACTGGGGGGGGGTCTTTCTTGAATTTTTGGAATAGTTTGAGAAGGATAGGTTTTAGGTTTTGTTTTGTTTTGTTTTGTTTTGTTTTGTTTTTCCCAGTGTTTAGTAAAATTCACCTATGAAGCAATATAGACTAGGGCCGTTATTTGTTGGGAGTTTGGTTACTGCTTCAATTTCACTGGTTGTAATCTATTTATTCAGATTCTCTGATTCTCCCTGATTCAGTTCTGGAAGATTGTATGTTTCTAGGAATTTACCCACTACGCCAAACTTGTCCAATTCGTTGGCATGTAGTTGTTCACAGTATTTTCTCACAATCCTTTGCATTTTTTGATGTCAGTTGTTACTTCTCTTTCACTTCTGATCTTATCGATTTGGGTTATCTCTCTTTTTTTCTTGATGAGTCTGGTTAAAGCTTTATCAATCTTGTTTACCTTTTCAAAGAACCAGTTTTTGGTTTCATCGATCTTTTGTATTTTTTTAGACTTTATTTTGTTTAGTTCTACTCTGATCTTTATTATTTCCTTTCTTTTACTCACTTTGGGCTCTATTTGTTGTCTTTTTTCCCCAGGTGTGTTAAGTGTAGAGTTGGGTGTTTATTTGAGTTTTTCCTTGTTTTGGGGCTGAGGAATGTAATGCAATGAATTGCCCCCTTTGGACTGTTTTCACTGTGCCCCATAGATTTGGGGTTGAGTTCTCATTTTTTTTCAAGTGAATTTTTTATTATTTCCTTAATCTCATTGTTAACCCAGTCATTGTTTAGTAACATGCTATTTAGCCTCCAGGACTTTGTATGTTTTTCAGTGCTATTCTTGTGGTTGATTTCTAGTTTCTTACCATTATGGTCACAGAAGATGCTTGATATGATTTCAGTCTCCTTAAACTTATTGAAACTTGTTTTGTCTTAACATGCAGTCAATCCTGAAAAATTTTTATGTGTGCTTGAAAAGAATGTATATTCTGTTGCTTTGGGGTTAAATGATCTGAAGATATCAACTAAAGTTATCTGATCTAGTGTGTCATAATAGGCCACCGTTTCCTTCTTGATTTTATATCTGGAAGATCTATCCATTGATGTCAATGGCGTGTTAAAATCCCCTACTATAAATGTATTACTGTCAATCTCTCTTTTTTGGCCATCAAGATTTGCTTTACACATTTAGGCACCCCTATGTTGGGTGC
>PVJD01018120.1:0-15461 GCA_004026545.1 Mormoops blainvillei | reverse complement strand
CTCTTCCTCTTATAAATAATAACCTACTTTCCCTGAAGAACTGGCCATCATTCCAATTCACCACGGGGTGGCAGCATCGGAGGCTCTTGGCGCTTCCTTCCAGCAGCAAAAGCAACAATGAGAAAGCAGCACAATATTAAAACGCAGCCAGGAAATGGCAACTGGCTCCCAGAACTGAAACACGCTAAACACTTCCTCACAAAGCAGAACCTTCCGGGGGCATTCTATTTGCTTTATAGCCAGGTATTACATGAGAAAGCAACTGAGCTAAAGCCAAAGCGGATGTGAAGTGGTCACTCCCCTGCCCTGGATGGCAGAACGGGACAGCGCTGTCGTAGAAGGCTGTAGAAAGTTCTCCCTTTACGGAGCGCCTAAGGGACTAAAGGAGGCCTGTAGTCAGGGATGAGAGGGCGTGATGGCCAACCGTAGGGGTCCAAGCAAGAATGTCACATGCAGTGATGACAACACTCTGCTCCCTTCACTCAGTGTCACGGAGGTCAGTGAGCCACCTGCACTTACACATCACCAGGCCAAGGTGCTCACATGGGCTGCAGTGACTTTCCACCGCCTCAACCTAACAGACGCTTGAAATCAAAACTAGATTTCACTGGAAAAAAAAAAGAAAGCTACCTTTCTGGCACACCTGAGGTCTGGAACCCAGGTCCATGCCTGCTGCCCTGCGGCCGGCACGCAGGGGCAGTGGGTTTCAGCAGAGATGTGGACCCGCCCCGCATGGTGCCGCGTGAAACGCTTTCACGTTGGCTCTGTGAAAGCAGCTGGTTTCCCTGGGGGGTGATGCTGCTGGTACGTAACACTCTTCATTTAGTGTGCCAGGTCTCCAAGAGTGTTCGTTTCTGCTTCCTCACAAGGGGACCGCAGGGACATCTCTGGTGGGACATCTAAGAGCGGCCTCCCAGGTCCCGCCTGTGACGGTGGCATTCACGATGAGAATGGGTGGAGACAGCTCCCCGAGGAGGACCCTGGAGGTTTGAGAAGAGCCCGGACTAGACGTCAGGAAGCCTGGGGCTCCCATCCCAGCTCAGGCCTAATCAGCAGTGACCTCGGCAAGCAAGTCGACCTCTCTTAGCTTCAGCTTCCTGCCCCAAAATGGAGGCAATGGTGTCCTCACTCCTCAGTCACAGGAGTGCAATGGGGAAGAAACAAGGTCAGGCGCTGAGAAACTGAAATGAGGACCATGGTGCAGGTTGACGGGCTCCCACTGCTCCCACCTCTTTCTTCTCAGCTCCTTCCGTCTCACGTTTCAGGGCTGGGTCTTGGAATAGCCCTGTGTGCTAATACCGGGTGTGGGAGGATGTAGTAAGACATAGTCCCTGCCCTAAAAGAACCCTCCATTTCCGGATGCCCCGGCACCCATGCTTCCCCCTAGGCTCTGAGCAAGTTCCGAACTCCTGCCACGCTCTACACCACCCCCACGGGACCTGACCCTGGGCCTCATCACCTGCAATATCTCGTAGCTCGTCTGGCTCTCCCACACCCGCATTCTCGTTGCTCTCAAATGCTCGCAGTCTGCTCCTGCCTCAAGGCCTTGCTGGTCCCTCTACCAGGATGCTCTTCCCTCAGGTCTTCTCACGCTTGCACACTCCCTTTCTTCTAAGCAAGGTCGGTGTCAAAAGGTTCTGCAATCCATTTCCCCCATTGGCAAACAACTCATCTCTGCTCTCAGCTTGAGTATCAATCATGTCCTATCTGACCATCCAGTCTCCCCCCTCCACACGTGTGCACACACACACACACACACTCTCCACCCCACCCACCTCCACCTTAGAGCCCGACAGGCTGCAGAGTGACTTAAATTTTAGAAAACACCCGCAGATCCAATTCTATCTGCCATTGTCTCTCTTTAGCTTTAGCCTTCCTTCGAATTGTTTCCTGCTCAAAGCCTTCCTTGGCGATTTGTAAAAAGTAACTTTACAAAGAGCAATAGCGAGGAGGCTGCCTGTGGCTCAGAAAGGAGTCCGGCTTCCTCAGTCCCCTACCCAGGGTTGTCCCCAGCTCTGGAAAAAAGGTTCATTCCCAGCCTCCCATTTCTCGCCCATAGAAACAAAGGGCTCTAACTATAGGGCCCCTGAAAGTTCTTCCAGTTCTGACAATTCCTTTACAACGTGAACACAACACACGTTCAGCTTCTTTGCTTCCCACATTTCCTCGTCCCTCCATGCCTCTTAGGAGTCATGAAATCCGAAGTCACATGGACATTTTACACAATCAAGGCCTAGACAGGAAGATGGGCAAGATATTGGGAGGGAAGCTGCCCCCTTTATTCAATAATCTCAGCCTGATATTGCTTTTCCAATCACGGGACCAGGGCTCATTTCTCTACCCCAGCAATTTTCTTTGCCTCCAGGCTCAATGAAACGAAAAAATGTTCCTTAGGTCAACTAAGTTAGGGGAGAACTTGGATTCCAGACAGATCTGCACACACATGGCTCCATTTGAAAGAGTTCCCTATTGTTTTTGGAAGCCCTGAGAAAATTAAGCATATGCTCAACTTTTTCTTAATAGTCTCGTGAAAATGAGTCAGTTTATTGTGTGTTTTGAAGTGAGTTTTACATTCCTGTGGGCTTGTAGCTCTTGAAACTGGTTAAGAGCTACCTCCAGAGGAGTTGAGTAACTTAAAAAAAAAAACAAAACCAGAAGCCCGAGTCTCAGGGTCCTGAGGTGGTCGCACCCCGACTCGGCGCAGCGGCGGCAGGCAGGTACACCTGGCGTCCCCAGCGCAGAGCTGAGCACTTCTCGCGCTAGGAGCCGTGGCTGCATAACCAGCCACTCCAAAACGTACTGGCCTCAAACAAAAATGTTAATTTGCTGCAGAATTTGTCATGCAGAGCAGAGTTCAGTAGGAACACTCATCACTGCTCCATTCAGCGTCTCTGGCACAACCTGAGGTTGAGGCTGGAATCAAGTAAAATCTCCTTCACTCCTGAGCTGGGTGGACTTGAACAGGGGGAATGGAACACTGGGGCTCTTTGCACACACTCTCTTTCTTCCCCCGCCCCACCCCCGGTCTCTCTAATGTACACTCCAGTGCTTCCTACAGGTTACCTCGGGGCTCACAAGGTGCATGTCCAAAGACAGAATACCAGGTAGAAGTCATATTGCCTTTTGTGACCTGGCCTCGGATGCTGTGAGGAGTCGGTCCTGACACAGTCTGTTGGTCAAAGCAGTATCAAAGGTCCAGCCAAGTTCAAGGGCGGGAAACACAGATCTCACCTCTCGGTGTAGGAATGTCAAGTCCACCTCTCAGGAAGAACATGAGGGATAGGATATGCATTGGTGTGGCCATCTTAGAAAAATATGACCTGCACGCTCCCATGCCTGTCGGGTAGATAGGTACCAGTGCCCCCCACACGGGTGAAGAGAATGAACCTGACTAAAGTGCCTTATCCGGGGGCCACGTGGTACGTAAGTGACAGGGCCAAGGGACAGAATTTAGAGGAAAGGGAACCTGGAGGATGGAAGGCTTGGGGATTGGACATGAGGAGCCCCCCAGCCACTCCTGAGCCACTGCAAAGGGGTGAACAGAACAGGCTGTGCCATGAAGCAGGGACCCTGTCTCAGGTCCCAACTGGACAGTAAGGTCCATGGGGACCAGAATGGTCAGGTGGGAAAAGCTGAGGTGCTACAATTTGTTCTAGGTTGAAGCTCTGGGATTTGGGTCAACACAGAGCCTTCAGCACATGTCATAATTATTTTGTTCTAACAGACTCCTGACAAACACAATTTTCATGGCTGTGCATGTTCTCGCAAGTGGATTTATCAGAAGCAATTTACTAGTGGTAAGTAATACATTTCACCTCTATTTATACAGAGAGGAGAACACTTGGCGAATTAGGCCTCTTTTTCACTTTGGATCATTCCTTGAGGATATATTTTCAGAAGAGAAATCATTGTACCAAAGAGTAAAAACAATTTAACGTCTTCAATACATATTGCCAAATTCCTTTCCGATAGTTCACTTTTATATATGAGCTGGTTTCACCATTACGTTTTGGCCTGTGTTGCTCCTTATAAATTATGGGCCGCCTGAGGACAGAAGCTGTATGCCTTCATCCTGTAATCTCATTCCCTAGTACAGTGCCTGACTGCAGGGTATATTTCAATACACATTTATTTAATGAACAAAAATGACTGTGTCTGTTCACATTCTCATCAGCGAGAGAATGCCTATTTCATTACATCCTCTTTATAACTAAATATACTGCGACCGGGGAGAGAGGGAGTGGTGGATCCAGAGGACAAATTCCTAGATATGTCTTTCGTGATCTTTCTACAAATTTCTGGGCTCCTTCAAAACCTAAAAAGGCTGACAGAACCCAAGTTTCTGACTTCTCTCTCATTCAATACCTATCCTTCTTCACTTGTACGCATTCTTGGCCAAAGTGCACATTTAGAAGCAGTCTTTGACTATTAACAAAACGCAATGAGCTTTCTGCAAAATGTTTATATCAGTCTGTCTGTATTGCTATGCGACAAGCCATCTCAAAACTTAGCAACTTAAAAAAAGCAGCCATTCGCTTAGTTTACGACTCTACGAGTCCATAATGTTTAGTCTGGGCTCAGCTGGGCAGCGCAGCTGGTCTTGACCCATGTTTCCTCACGGCTCCGTGGACAGTTACCCGGTCGGCTCCCGGCTCGTCGGGAGGTTGGCTGACGGTGGGTGGCTTGTCTTATGGGCCCCCTCCCCGACCCCACAGGCCAGCCCACGCCAGGAGCTGGAGAGTACAGGCAAGCGTGTACTGCCCTCCAGCAGGCCTCTGCTCCGAAGCAGCGCCCCTCCTCCCACTGCCTTCTACTAGCCACACCGTACCCCAAGCCCGGGCTCCAGGGCTGAGCAAACAAACTCTGCGTCTTAGTCCAAGGAGCTGCAAAGCCCCACTGCACAGCCGGAGGGCGGAGGAAAGGGAGGAATGAAGAGGTGAGCCATTTTGCGATGCACCGCTGTCTCCCTGCGTGGTGAATGCAATCAGTCTACTGGGTGGACTTCATTCCGTTCCATTGGAACTTGAAGATTATTTATCCCCAGTAATTTATACAGCGCCTCAGACACATATAATATTTAGAGGGTTACCTGGGTGAACTTTCTGTGTAACCATCACTTCAGGCACATTGGGCAAAGGCTCCTACCCCTAATCTTTACTTGGAAGATGAGTCTCAAGGAAGCTTCCCCGATGGAGAAGTTGGAAAATTGAACCATCCCCTAGGCCTCTCCTGCTTGGTGTCGTCAGCACAGAAAACGTTGCTCATCTTGCTTTCAGCGAACAGAAGCCACAGTTCAATTCATTTCTAAACCGCGCTGCATGGTGCAGAAATGCGTTGAAAGGGCTGGGGCAGGGGCCCAGTGAGAGCAGAAGCTGCTCCCCGTCCATCTTCCCCGGCCCTGGTCCGGGCCGTGGTGTTCTGGGTCGGGCTCCAGGACAGCACCGATGGCCTGGGTTGGTGCCCAGAGCCCGCAGACCCTCTGCCCAACTCAGCTGGGCTCGCGGTGACTTGAGACCTCTGAGGTGAGGCTTCGAGAGGCAGAACCCCACCCCACAAACCCTGCTGGCTTGAAATCCCCCCCATGGAATACCAAGCCATTCCTTTCACAGCAAGGAATATGTGAAAGGAGGTTAATTATTAGTATAACAATTATGTAACACAGTACAGAATTATGCATCTCCACATAATATCTATGTTCCTTTAATGGGAGGCCAAGCCATTCCTTCACAGTAAGAAATCTGTTTGAAAATATAAAGCACCAGGACTGAATTATTGTTAATTTATTATAATTAGTATAATAATTATACTTAAATTAATTAATTTTACTTATAATTAAATAATTAGCATAATACTAATTATGTCATGCATTACAGAATTATGTATTTCTATATAAAATAATTAAATATTTCTTTAGTGGGATAGTCTGTTGATGAGCTATTCTCTTAATAGAGACCAAGTCATTTCTTCCACAGTGAGAAATCTCTTTTAAAATATAACCACCAGGACTTTAATTATTGTTCATTTATTTTTACTATAACACTAATGATATAATACATTATGGAATTATATATTTCTGTATATATGTAATATATAAAATGTTGTAATATTATGCTGTCTAATTATAAGACATAACAATTCGGATATAATAATTTAATAACAATGGGTTTTTTAATGGGCAGAATATAGGAAACACTGGCTATCAGGCAAAGAAGGACAGTGATCCCTTAGAGATAAGACACAATGAGTTAAGCCCCACAATTGCCCTAGGATATTGACTTGGCCATGAGGAGGGTTCTGTGCTTGATTAGTGATGCCTGGGCTGGGGGTGGAGCCGGGGTGGAGGGGGACAGCCGCAGCCCTCAACTACATCCTGCCCGTTCCCCCAGGACTGTTAACATCTTTGCCCTTTCCGTACTCCCACCTCTTCCAGACTCTGACTCTCAGGACACCTCCCTGTATCTTAACCCTTAGGAAGATAAAATAGGAACTTTATCTTGGACAACGCATAAAACATTTTATAAACACTGTATCCTTTGCTCTTTATAAGCATCCAGCACATCATTTAACACACCTTCAACTTCAGGTAACAGAATCCCCAATTCAAAACAGCTTCCAGGGGTGTCCAACCTTTTGGCGTCTCTGGGCCACACTGGAAGAAGAGTTGTCCTGGGCCACGCATTAAATACATTGAGACATGTAATCACAGAAAAACCTCATAATGTTTTAAGTAAATTTACGATTTTGTATTGAGCTACATTCACAGCCATCCTGGGCTGCACGTGGCCTGTGGGCCACAGGTTGGACACCCAGGACCTATTTTCTCAGATACCAAGACATCTGGAAATAAGTCGAACAGCATCACCGAGGACTAGAATCTTCCCATCTTTCCTTTCTGTTACCCTCTGCTGGTCAGCCTTGTACCTCACGGTCCAAGCTGGCTGCCACATGTCCAGACACATGTGGACACACACTGTTCCCCCAAAAAAGACACCATTCCCGAGGCTTTTTCGGGACCCTGGGGGCTGCAAGAAGCAGAGTATCCCCGCCAACCTACACCAGGCTCCAGAGCCGGTGCTGTTTTCCTGTTCCAAGCAGAGTTTCAGATGATCCTTCTCAGTCATGGCTGATGACCGAGGCGATTTGTTGACTCATTTTCAGCAGGGAACTGAAAGTAGTAATTACTGTACCAGGTCTGACTTTTCCCAAAGAGGAAGTTTAAATTTAGCTTCTACCTACGGGTCTTCTCTGTGACTTTGGCGCAAATCCACTAAACATCACATAGAAAACACTAATCATGCCGCATAGTTTGGAGATAAACTAATTATCATTATTGCTGTTGAAAATTATAGAACATACCTAATTACAGGGCATGAGGAATACATACTTTGTTTATGAATGGGACAGGGAGCCCGGGGTGGCGGGCAGGGCTTCAGGCTAGCTGCCCAGGGCAAAGAAGATACAGTCAACCGTGTTCAAGCAGACAGTTTATTCTGATGATGACAAAGTAGTGTTCTTGTGCCCTGATATAATATAAAACTGAGCAAAACACAAAAACAAATTAAATAACTGAATGCCTATCAGGATCCAAGTGCAATAGCCAGTACTTAAAAGACGACGTAGGTGACAAAGTGTAGTACTCAAGAACACAGGTTCTGGTCCCCACTGGCTGGGTTTGAGTGCTGCCTCTGGCCCTGGGAAGTTGTATGATCTTGGCCAAGTTGTTTAAGTTCCATATGCCTCAGTTTCCTCACCTGTGAAATGGGAACATCAATAATTAACACTGTCTATCTGGTAGAGTGCATGAAGCACTTAGGACTGCCTGCCACGCATAGTAAGTGCTACATGGTATTATTTCATCTGATTATCTCATTTATTCGACTGTTTCTAACACTCTGCGTACAGGGGGGTAGGGGGGGTGGAGTTGGATACTAGTAGATACCCCCTGGAGCTATTATAAGGGTTACTGACGATGTGGGAAGAACACTACTGTTACAAAGACCAGGGCCCCGCAAGGACCCCGCAAGGAAACAGAGGCCAAGCGAGTAAGTGATTTAACAGATCACCCAGAGGAGAAGGCCTTGTGAAGACAGAAGCAAAGGCTGAAACTATGTAGCCTCAAGCCACAAGAATGCCTATAGCCACCAGAAGCTCTCGGAGGCCAGGAAGCCTCCTCCCCAGGGACCTTCAGAGGGAGCATGGCCCTACTCACAGGTTGATTTCAGACTTCTGGCCTCCAGAGCTGTGAGAATAAATTTCTGTTGTTTTAAGCCACTATGTTTGGGGTACTTGGTTACAACATCCTCAGGAAAATAATAAAGGGCTTAATAAATGTACACGATTGCTATTATCTTGCTTTTCTTTGCCCCACTAGAGCTGGAAAACCATCTAAGAGGGGCAAGCTTCCATGGGGTGCCCGGGCAGGGACACGTGGAAAAGGTCAGCTGGAGGAACAGAGGTCCCCGCTCCTGCCCGGCCACTGCCCCTCCCTCCTGCTGGGTGAGGCTCCGTCCCTGGATGTCTTTGTGCCAGGGCCTCGGGGCCGGCAGCAACCTCCAAGCCCAGAGATTCCAAACTGTGGCATGAAGGGAATAATTGTCAGCGAGATCCCAGATTGTTTTGTCACATACACTTTACAATATGACAAGTAGGCGTCCAAAATATGCTCCAGGAGGGGGAGCAAGACATTTTCCAAAAGCCTACTTGGCAGCCAGAGGCTCTCTGCTGAATCAAGCGCCAGTCTAGCTCTTGGCTTTGCTCTTCCTGCCATGTGATGCTGTGTCACTCGGGGTGGGGCGTGCCAGCCGAGAGCCACCAGGGGAAGTCAAGCCTGCTCTCCGTGGGGTGGGAAGCATCAGCATGGCTGTATTGGCTGCTTCGGGAATTTTCCAAGTGACATCATGATCATAGCTGTTTTCCTACCACCATAAAAGTAACACCAATCAACAGCTATGAGATGTATCCCCTGCATGAGACTTTTATGTGCAATCCCTTCTCTAGCCTTTGTCATCATTGTTTGAGGTGGGAATTATTATGATTATCTCTGTGTTACAGAGAAACAAAATGAGGAAGAAGGAAGTTAAACCACTTGCCCGAGATTCCGCCTCCAGGAAGTGGTAGAGGTGCCATGCCTGCTCTCATCAGCCTGTCTGGAAAGCGGGGGGCCTGAGCACTCTACAGCCTCATCGTCCCATGCCCTGCACTTTGTTTAAAGAAGGGCCATCGCGTCCTCACTCCCCACAGAGAGCGATCGCTTATGTGTGGGGCACACTCCCTCGGACTGGCCATCCCACATAGGAGGTGCGGGGGTAAGACTGCTAAAATGTGGGAAACGTACATGGCTTCAACAGAATTATTAAAGTGAGGCAGGCTGCATTTTCTCCTGCTCCCACCTCTTTTCCGAGAGCCCAGCTGGTACAGATGCTCGAGTCAGAGAAAGCCTTTTGTCAGGTAACTCGGGGAGCTGCACTGAGATTAAGGAAGGAGATGAACAGAATTCTGCCTTTTAACAGAATATGGTACAAAAGAAACATTAGCAGTAGGTTAATATTTGTTGTTTAAAAAGTTTCGTTGTGGTCACACCTATTTATAATCTTACCAACAGTTCACTGTGGCATTATTTACAACAGCCAAGGTATGGCGGCAGCTCAGTGCCATCAACAGGCGAATGAATAAAGACGAGGTGGCGCATGCGCACAGTGGAATACAACGCAGGCATAAAAAAGAGTGAATCTTACCATTTGTGACAACGCAGGTGGGCCTAGAGGGTATTATGCTAAGTGAAATAAGTCAGAGAAAGAGGAACACCATATGATTTCACTTATATGTGGAATCTAAAAGACAGGATAAATGAATGGAACAGGAACAAACTCACAGACACAGAGAACAAACTTGTAGTCACCAGATGGGACAGCAGTTGGTGGAAATGGGTGAAAAAGGTGAAGAGATTAAGAAGTACAAGTGGTCAGTTACAAAAATAGTCCTGGGGATATAAAATGCAGCATAGAAACTATAGTCACTAACATTGTAATAACTATGTATGGGGCCAGGTGGGTACCAGACTTATCAGGGTGATCGCTTCATAAGGTCTATAAATGTCTAATCACTGTGTTGTACACCTGAAACTAATTAATATTGTAGGTCAACTGTATTGAAAAATAAATTTAAAATATATTTTTAAACGGCTTAATTGAAGCCAGATAATTCCAAGGGCCTCTTCCCTTCTCCTTCTTACTCTGAAGATTTTACTACAGACTGTCCGCCCCACATTCATTCCTGTCTTTCCTTCCTAACCAAACACAGGCTTTCTTCTACTGCTCCCACGTCTGACTAAACGGTAGCGAACCTCGCTCCCAGCTCCGGAGATGGGCTTGCTTGGCCCACGGGGCGTCCTGTTCTCTCTGCCAGTGACTGGTTTAGGAACGGCCATCCCCTAATTCTAGCCAAGGGAACATGAGAAGGAGTCTTCTGGGGTGAGGGGCAGCTGGGGAAAATGTCTCTGTGTTTAAGGAAGAGCCACAGAAAGAAATGGACCCCTTCTTCCTCTAGATCTTGCCCTGTACGGATTGATGCTCAGAACTGCTGCCACCATCTTGTCACCGGCCTCAGAAAGAAGCCAACTGATGATGGCAGAGCAGAGAGATAGCATCAGCTCCTAAATGCCATTGTTGAATGGGCAATTCAACCACTCTGGATCCGCCCTGCTCCTGGAATTCCTGATATGTGAGATAATAAATTCCCTATTGTTTAACCAGCTTGAGTCAGGGTTTTGTTTCTGCCACCAAAAGCATCCTGACTAATATGGGATTCAAGCAGACTCTCCTCCCCCTCCTCCCCACTTGCAGCTGAACTGAACACCACTGAGAATTACCAACAGCCCGTTTCAGGGTCTGCACGCAGAGGAGGCGGGACCTGGGGGGGGTGATGGAATACAAGAGGAGTCTAGGACCAAGCCTCCATATCCACAGGCAGCTTCAATAGACGAGAGCATCACCGCCGAACCTCCGCCATCCTCTTTAGTCTGAATGTGCTGGACCACAACGTGTGACCCTGAAAGAACCGACTGGATATTCTCCATAATCCCATGTGGTGTTTCCCTGGTCAATAGTTAACCATTCTTTTGCAGGTCATATCACCATTTCTTCCATGAAATATAGTCTACTGCTGGATTTACAGATGGTCAGCCTCAATACAGTCTAAAAAGGCCCAGTAAGTAATCCCATCCCTCTTTTGTGAATGGGGATCCAAAGTCCGGGAAGAAAAAGTAATTCCCTGAAGCAGTGTGGAGTAAGTCTGTTGTAGAGCCAAGACTGAAATACGAGTCTCCTACCTTCCAAGCCAGTGGTCTCCCTGCCTCACAAGTACATACCAAGAAATTGTCTGTAGATTTGAACAGCCAGAACAGTTTCTGATGGTCAAATAAACTTCGGAAGTGCTGCATTAAATAAGTCATGTTAAAGATTTTTCTATACTAGAGGAACTTTTCATCATTTTTTGTTTTGTTTTCTCTGTTTATTTGTTTGTTTGCCAGTGATGCTCTGTGAATGTCTAAAGCTGAAATGTAGTACACACTCTTTCCCAAATATGTTGGACCATAGAGCCTTTCTTTCTCCAAGAGCATCTTATAGGTACTGCATTCTTCAAATTCCATTTTAGCAAATGCATGACATGGATCTGCCCCCATAGGAAGGGAATTAGTCCAAACACAAAGAGAAGCTGAGAGAGGTGGGATAGGAGGGAGTGAATATGAAAATAAATGGATGGATGGATGGATGGATGGATGGAGAACGGCAACATAGTTTGAGCCTCTGACCTAAAGCAGGCTTGTTACGTGAATTAATACATTTCTTCCTCTTAGGTTAGTTTGAATTGGACATTAGTCAAGTTTTTTGGTGTTATTGCTATCATTGCTAACAACAACGCACAACAAACAATCCTCGGATTTCAGTAACTTACAACAACAAATGTTTACATTACACTCTAGGATCAGCTGGGCCAGGACCCCAGGCTTCCGGCTATGTTCAGGTCTTCTTTATTTGTTTTCCTTCAACTGATGGGACAAAGGTTCCCTGGTGTGTGTTCTCCTCACGTGGTAAGAGGAAGTCCAGAGAGCTCCCTGCCCCTTCCTGCATGTGAGGGCACAGGGAGGAGATGGACACTATGAACCAGGAAGCGAGTCTTCACCAGACACCAAGCCTGCTGGCACCTTGATGTTAGATTTCCCAGCCTCCAAAAACTATGAGAAATAAATGTCTGTTTCTATGTTGTTTAAGCCACCCAGTCCGTGGTATTTCATCACAGCAACCCAAACTGACAAAGCGACCGAGGCACTGTCATGCTTCTTAAACAAGGGAAGTATATAAAGTTCAACACACAACTGATTCTTGGGAAGCATGCATTTCCCTTCCTTCACCTTGATGAAGACCACTAGAGGCAAGAAAACAATTGCTTAGGCCCTCATGTGAGTGCCTTGCAGGTGTTGTGTGTGTCTCCTCGATGACACCCAAGTACAGGGAGCAAGTGTGGGCCAACTCTGCCTCCTACTAGCCCTGGGGCCTCTGGCAAGTCATCAAGCTCCCTCCCCTGCAGGATGGGGCTGAGAGCGTTTGCCCTTGATAATTTTACAGAAGCATCGTGAGGTCTAAAATGATAACAAGTGTAAAAGTCCCTTGAAATGTTAAGTCCTCTGTAAATTTGCTAGAAATGCTATATTTGGTTCTTACGATAATGAGGCTGATCTTTCAAGGCAACATGCCAGACTTTACCCTGCAGATGAGAGCTGGCCCTTCCGACACATTCTCCGCCTCACCTACCAAGCTGTAGGCTTAGTCTAATGATGCCATTTTTGCTCAAGACATGTTTGAAATGTTTCTTTGGGAATTACCTTTACGGTTGCTTTACAAACCAAATGAGAAAATCCGTTTTATTATTTCACAGGCCTCCATTTCATTTGGGGAGCCAAAAAGAGTTTTTCTGAGCACTTTTCCCATCTTTTTGATAAGTTCTGAATGATTTATGTCTATTAAAAAAAAATCAAATCCACCCACAGAGGGGTAAGATCTGCCTCCAGAAGAGTATCTGGGGGACTTGCTGTGGGATCTGAAACAGTATCCTTATTTCACAGTCACGTTTTACGTTCATCGAACAGCCATGGCCAATGGTACCAGCCAGGCCTCTGAGCTGGGGCTTAGCCTGTCAAAATATCAGGAAATCCATCCCTAGCATCATCCCTGGACTGGAAGATGAAGAACTGTGAGAAATAAACATTTGTTGTTGAAGTCGCCAGTCTATGACTTCCCTCAGAAGCCATATCATCTAAATCGCTCCCTTTGTTCCTTCAGCATATGCCTTCCTTCAAAAAGCCTTCACTAAGCACTTTCCCAGCATAGATGAAGATGTAAAAGAGAGGCAGGAAGAGGCTTCCCTCAAGAGCATTCACACTCCAATAAGAAAAGCACACAGGTCAACACACAAGGGCACCCAGCATGTGATGCACTCTCTCACAGCAGCCCGCGATAGCTGGGAGAGGGAGTGCCCTGGGCAGAAGACACACAGGCACTCGGATCTCAAGAGGGGATACCACATGACCTGTGGACAATGGTACCCTGAGGGAGCTATACAACCCTGAGGTGGCCCCACTGTGCAGACCTCATACCCAATGTTACACATCTTGGCAGTATTTTAGACTCAGAGAGGGGAGAGGGGGGCTCTTCCCAACATTTTTAAACTTCTGACTTCCCCTACCAGAGATGGGCAAAATGCACATACATTTCTCCATGAACCGATCTGCCAGGCTGAGGGGTTCCTGCCCTGCTGGGTTGGGGTCTGCTCAGCAGCCTCTGCGGCTGTCGTTCCCCTTACAGCCCCCCACTGTCCTCATCCCGTTGCTTTCCCAGCTCCTGTTGGTACTGACTTGGTCACCTTGCTTCTTAGCTGGCTGATACCATTAACTCTGTCTAGTCCAGAAATTCTTCAATCTGGGTCCACAGTCTCCTTAAAGGATTCAAGAATTCAAGAGGATCCATGAACCCGAAGGGGGACAAAATCTACTTCTTTTTTTACTATCTTCCAACTGAAATTTGTATCCTCCTTCAGTCATCAATGTAGGCAACAGACCGCGGCAGTGTTATCAGTCCCTGCCCCTGGGGATTCGTCCCCAACAGGAACAACTGACGTTTCCGTTTCACAGGAGGGTCGTTGCAGAATGTCACAATGTGACTGCATTCCCTGCTGCTTTGAAATTGCTGTACTTACTAGACCTGCCACTGGATATTATTGTCTAACACTTCCAAAAGCATGTACCTTTCACATGTCATAAATATGGAGTTTTTTTACATTTGATCATCATAGAAATTATCTGCTTTATAATCCTGAATATTTCATTGTGTGCTCCAAGAAGGGGTCTATGGCACACAAACACACAAAAATAATCCCCCTACTTAGGCACTATTCTATGTGCTTATAAACACAAATTAGGAGATATAATTTTTGTGACCAGTGACATAATTAATGATGTGGCTTTTATAGGCACAGAAAGAGTAAGTGACCTACTGAATGCCACACAGTGAGTAGCGGCAGAGTGGGGGTGGGGTGGGGCACCTGAGCAGCCTGGCTCCTGAGGCCGTGTCCTCAAGCACCTGGCTGTCCTTTCATCCAGAAGTGCCTTGAAGGGCTGCAGGGCCAGAATCCCAAGGCTTCCATTTGGTCCTGGAGGTGATGGGAAACCACACCAGGATTTTCAGCAGGAAAGGAAATAGTCAGAGGACTTCTGGTCAAGATGGCGGCATAGGTAGACATGCTTCACCTCCTTGTGCAACCACAAAAGAATTATAACTAAATCTCAAAACAAAATATCCAGAACTGTCAGAAAATCAAACTGTATGGAAGTCTGACAACCAAGGATTTAAAGAAGTCACACTCATCCACACAGGTAGGAAGGGCAGAGACTCAGATGACCAGAGAGGCGAGAAGATACAGCAGGACATGGAGAGGTGGCAGCAGCGGAACAGGCATGATGGTCCCACATTCACATGTGGTGGATAAAAATCAGGAGGGATACCTTAGGAGCGCGCAATCTCAGCCCCAGGCCAGACCACACAGCCCAGAATTCCAGCACTTGGAAGATAAATCCCCATAACTACTGGCTATAAAAACTAGTGGGGGTTGGGAAAGTGGAAGAAACTGCCAGCTTTTCAGGAAACTCTGCTTACAGGGCCCACATGGTCTTAGAATGTACACAAACCCACCCACTCTGAGATTCAGCACCACGGCAACAGCTGGAAGGTTGTCAGTCACACATGGGCAGTGGGTGAAGTGACTGGAAATGGGACAAGTGCCAGGCAAACCTCCATTAGCCAGGCAGTGGCACAGTCCCCTCTCCAAGCCCTCCCCCACCACAGAGCCACAAAGCAGTGAAGTGGGTTGCCCCACCCTGGTGATTACCTAAGATTCCACCCCACGCAATT
>PVJD01018119.1:0-15464 GCA_004026545.1 Mormoops blainvillei | reverse complement strand
GGCTTTCTGTGAGGCGTCAGCCCCTCTCATTGTTCTCCCTCCGTGTTTCTGAACTTCAAAAATGTGTACACATTACTTCCACGACCCGGAGAAGACACCGAATGAAAGCTGCTGTGTCCTTAAACTCAGGGCTGCATGACTTTGGGCAACTTCCTTCATCTTCCAAAGGCTTCATGTCCCTCCCTAAAGAGGGGATCACAGGGACCCCTGCCCCAAAGAGGGTGCCCTGAGGATGGAAGGCACCGACACTTGTGAAGCAACCTGCCCAATGCCTGGGCACCGCGACTTTTCACTGAATGCTGTCATCGCTGTGGTCATTGTCACTGCTGAGAAGGTGTGATCCGCATTCCTGCTCAGCAGAGCGGGTCTCACTATCTCCGTGACTCGCACTGTGAAACAGAGGCCCAGAGAGGTTAGGGCACCTGCCCAGAGTCACACAGCTACAACGGAGGGGAGCCAGCTCTGCAGTCTCAGATGTGGAAGTGAGATCATGTGACCAAGGACCCCCACCCCCCACCCCCGCCGCCCAAGGAAGGTCTTCCCTTGGCGGGGAGTCAAGGTTAGGCAGGCAGAAGGCCTTACCTGCAAGGTCAAGGAGGATGTGGCAGGTATCTGCTGGCACTCAGAGCGGTCTTCCTGCAGGTCGGGGGTCTCTGGTTCCTCGGAGGGCGCTGGCTGAGGCGGCGTGGGCACGGGTGCGGGCGCGGCGGTGGGTGCGGCCGAAGCCTCCCCCCTCTGGCACTCCTTTATTTTCACAACCAAGTCACAGCATGTGTAATTGCCTAGGAGGGAAGACCGAGAATCCCAGTCAGAGGGCGGCGGCGATTTTCGCTGGCTCCCAGCACCACCAGACACAGAAGGCAATGTTGAAAAGAGAAACGCTGGTGGGTTATTCACGGGCCTCATTAAGCCACAGTAGCGTGGCTCGTCCCAGAACCCCCGGCCACCCTGACCACGGACGGGAAGGTTTGTGGACAGCCAGACTTTACGACCAGCCATGCTAACCGTGCCGCAAGGTTTTCCCATGGCTTCTGAGGTGCAAATACCTTCGCTCACACTGAAAAGAAATGTTTCTATCCCCTGCTTCCCATTAAGTGTGTCCCGTACAATTATTACAGTTTAGTGGTTTGTGGACAGAGCATCATTTATCTTATGTTTGCCCCATTAGGGCTCTGAGGCAGAAGGGCAGTGTCCAGCTATTCATCCCCGTCTCAGGGCTGGACTTGGTCCCGTCCCAGGGCCAGGGTGACAATCCTCGGTGGACCAGATCGGGGGAGCTGATTCCACAGCGCTCTGGCCAGGGTGGCCGCTGGGGGTGGGCGGGGCATCAGTATGCATTCGCTGTCACTGACCAGCTCCTCTGCCGGAACACAATGTCCTTTCAGTCTACCCCAGGTCTCCCTTCCTGTCTGAGCCCCCTCCCCCGCCGCACAGCCCAACAGCCTCACCAAACCTCCCAGGTTCCGAAACTCAACAAGGACTTTCCTGTCCTTGCCCACACGCCTCCCTCTCTCCATGCTCTGCTTTGATTCCCCCACCCCGTGACCTCCGACCTCCAGGCTGAGCCCCAGTCCCTGTGGAGGCCGCCTGCCCCTTCCCAAGGCTCCAATCCCTGCTTCTGTTCCCACAGTGGACACGTGTCACAGTCAGCACATCCAGGATGTCTTAACTCCCTCAGGAGCTAGCCCATGTCACAGCCAGCCTGCCCAGGTGCCCAGAAGGAGCGTATTCTGCAGGCAGTGGACAGGTGGCCATCAGGAGGTTCACCTGGCCCCGGGACGTGTGTCCACAGCCTGTGAATGTCTCACCTGAACCCCCTGCTGTAACCACCACCTTTCACGCCCGGACCCTCCCTGGTCCTGCCTCTGCGCAGAAGCCGTCCGCTTCCCCTGCTACCTATAAGCCCGGCAGGCTCGTCTGGCTTTCCAGGCCCCGTTCGTGCTGGGCAGCCCACCTCCAGCTGGCATGCTTCATGCAGAACTGACAGAAGGCCACTTAGGGGCTCCCAAAGCCTTCCCCCGATCTGTCTAAGCACCTGCTCTTGATCTTTCTGGAGGACTCCCCCGTGGTTGCCCCTCCCCTGCCCCGTTCCCGCTTCAGACCGAACCACAAGCCCCCTCCAGCTAATTAGTCCTCTGCACACTGTCTCCATTTCCCGCTGCCAACCTTAACTCCAGCTCGCCCTGTTCACAGGGAGGCCACGGGCTCCCTGCCCCGTGCCCCGCCCCGTGCCCCGCCCCACCGCCAGGCCCAGCCAACGGAGGCCCGTCCTAGCATGCCCGGAGGACGAGGTGCTCATGACAAAGCTCCGCCCACTGCATCTCGGAAGACCCCCCGCGCTGTGACCGCCTGGTCCCCAGGGACGGCGGGGTCTGTGCCCCAGCCTCGCTCTCTCCCATCCGTGCCCCACACTGTTCGGAGACGGTCTGCTTCAGGGTGAATCTAATGAGGTCTCTGCCCCTTCGAGGGCTTGGCCCCGCCTCAGCTCAGACTCACCCAGTGGGTTTATAAGGCCCATCCAACTTGACTCACACGACTTTAGACTCCTGCCAGGCCCCGCCCCCACTGCCCTGCACTCTGACCCCCGGCCGAATCAGCCGCGCTCCCTCCCTCAGCTCTTCGGGTGCAGCCGGGTGCGCCCTTCCCCACGGCCTGCCGCGCTCTCAGCCTCGGGTCCGACTCGAAGCCTCCAATCAGGTTTTCCACTCCTGCTCAGCTGTGCTTCCTCGAGGATGGCGTCTCTGTCCCGAGCCCCCGCGGAGCATCTGGAGCCATCCCCGGCTTCCTGGACACAGCTGTGGTGCTGATGGCTCTGGCACTGGCCCAAGGGCGCCTGGAGGGTGGGGGCCACTGTGCACAGTGCCTGGCACACAGTAGGTGTCTAATAAATGCTTCTTTCATGAACGAATGAATGAAGAGCTACGGATTGACCTGGGTTCCAAGTGAAATCATTCTTACCTATTACCATGAACACTGTCTCTTTTCCAACCCCAAACCCGTCAATCTGTTGTTTCTCTTTCTGTTCTTGTCCGTAGTTCTTTGGGGAAAATCTTAGCAGTAATGGAAAAAATCTGTATTTCCCCACAGACACAACGGGCACCACAGACTTTTTTCTGTTTTAGTCTTACGTTCTGCACAGCGATGACGGCCTAGTTTGAACTCTCGGTTCCCAGCTGTCGGCCAGGCTGGTGCTAGGACCAACCTCAAGGGCACTGTGGGGGCCACCGCTGCTCAGCCATCACCCTGGTCGCCAGCTGTAGAGGGCCATGTGCACATGCTGCCTTCAGCGCAGCCCCCCGGCACCTCGAACCTTCCCTAGCTAAGCCTGAGGGCCTGCTGTGCACCTGGAAGTGGCCACCTCAGCCACAGGTGGCACTGGTCTTGCACACAGTAGGGCTGGGACTGCCTGCCCAACGAGGGGTAGCCCGCTCCATGCCGGGAGGTAGAGCCCGCTACCATGGAAACCCGCCGGTCCAGCTTCCCCTGGCCCCCCCAGTCGGAGACAGGGCAGCTTCATGGGGCGGGCTGTGTGGGCTTAACCCGGGGCCGGCTGGGCACCACCTCCCACAGGAACATGGAGGAGGAGCCCCGTCGGCCCTGCCTCCCTCGCCCCTTACCCCTGGGGAGCCCTCTCTCTAGCCGAGCCCCATTCTCTTCCTGTGAAATGGTGCCTGGACCTTGTAAGGGGCAACGGCCCCTGGGGAAAGGGACACAGGGTTTCAGGAGGCTCTGCTGTGGAGACTCTGCACGCCCAGGAGGGTCCCTACACAGAGAGTGGCGGCTTGGAGGGCTGTGCCCGTCGGGATGAAAGCCTTTTACCAGTGTCGGTTCCACTGTGGGAGCAGACGAAGGCGCATGTGCCTCTTGACCCTTCTTGCTGCTTCCAGAAAAGGCTTTTGTTTCTACTAAAAATAAAATGAGAATTGTGCTTGAAACATCTGAGAACACGGACACACCTGACACCCTGGCTTCTGAACACGGCGCTCTCCGAGAAATGGCGGGTGGGCTGCACAGCTGCTGGGTGGGGGGGCTTGGGCCACCACTGCCCTCCGTGTGGGACCGCCACTCCTGGGGCACTTCCCTGGGGCTCACCGAGGAGCCCCTTATATGCGCTGCTCAGATGCGTTTGCCTCTAACCACCCGGGGCTCCCTGGTGCTCCGAGGGGCTCCAATGGCCTTGACCGCAGGCCACAGAGTCACGCACACTGCCTCTGGGGTCAGATACCTGGTTCAAAGCCCTCTCCATCTTTATTACCAGCCACCCAGCCTCATCTATGAAATCAAGTCACTACTGGAACAAGGCCATAGTATTACATACTTATTTTACTTTTAGCATCTTATCTGTTTTTATAAATTTACCTATGTATGTAATAAGCAAGATGTTTATGTACTTGGTGTAATTATATTTTGTAGAATAACAGTTATATTACTAAGACTACTATTAACATCTAAGTAGTACTATAATAGAATAACGATCGGAATTGGCATTCTTGCTCGGACCGCTGTTTTCGGGCAATAACTTGCCTTTCCCCCTCCTTACAAAAATGAACAGAAAATGAGCATGTGAACCTGCCTGGGGCTCACTGGATGCAATTAAGGTGAAGATGGAAATACAGGCACCCGAAGAAGCAAGTCTTGAACCTTAAAACTCAGCGGTACTGGATTTCTGCCAGAAACTGGTTGATTTCGTGCTGAGTTGTGAAGGAAATGAACAAAATTAAGAGCCAACCTGAAGTGCTTCATAAATATGATCAAAGGCTGCGCCTAACGTGGGAATGCAGAATTAGGGATCTTACAAGACTGTTCGGGGCTCAGACCGCGGAGCCCTGTTTCCCAGTGTGTTTTCGGGACATCGGCTGGGAGGAATCCCAGTTTGGGGACTTTGCAGGACTGACTGGCCTGACACACAATTCCTCCACTTCCTGCCTCTTGAGTCAGCCTTGTTCCTCCTTCCAACTCCAGTCAGACCCTCACTTCCAGAACACGATCTGGAAACCCCATTTGGGGCAGATACAAATACCTCCCGGGGTCCCTGTCGGAAAAGGAAGCGAAGTCCAAGGCTGTGGGATTCCCGTGGAAACGGCTCCGGGCGCCGCTTCTCAGCCCTGCTGGGGCCGCTGGCAGCCCTTCCTCGCCTGGCTGACATCATTTTTCTGGTTTTCTCAGAGCTTTTCACAAACCTCAATCATGTCAACCCCAACGCAGCTGGAAACACGTGGCCCTGTGTGCATCTTCTGCTAAGGATGCTGTTCCCTTTGAAGAACTATTTTGGAAAATCAGAACTGGAGAGAATCCCCAGGGTCTCTGAGGAGAAGCACATGCCACGTGAAAACAGTAATGAAGGCTGAGTGTCCAGCGGCCAAACGAGCCCAGATCCTGGCTGGTCAGCCCGGCCACCACCAACAGCGGGGAGGATGAGCCCCTGACGCCGCCTGGTTCCCTCTGCCCTCGACTCCCAGCACCGCGGGGCTCAGACATCTCACATCCCTCGTCCCGTCCGTCACCATTCCCTCCCCAAATGACCTTCGCTTCCCAGTGAACTCAGCGGGTGGAGCTGCAGAGGCCGACAGCTCCTTCGATCACCCCCATTTCGTGCGGACCTGCTGAGCTATTTATTTCTTGCCTCCGAGAGTAAGTCGTAAGAAAAAACACATTATTTCGTTTATGCACGTGCCCTGAGAGACCACTTAGGTACATGAAAATGGAAATATGTTTAACTGGTTTCTTAAATGCTATAGAGAATATTTGTGTCTAGTGAAAGCATTTCCCTTACGCCCTAAGGAGGGGAGGAATTTCTTTGTGAAAACAAACTTATCACTGTCTCATTGAAAACCATCACTTTGGAGCCACGTGGAGAAGCAAAAATCACTAAAAATCACACACTGTGCCTGAACCCCTGTCTCGTAGGCAAGCCCGGGGGACAGGAGAGAGGCCCCATGCATTTTCATCCCTGCCGGCTGTCTCGGGCCAGCCAGCAGAGGAAAGCACTTCCTCTGACATTTGGAACGTCCGGGTGAGACAGCTGCACGCTGTTGCGCACACACGTGCACCGCTGGCTGCGAATTACACAGAATGACCGCAGGGCGTGCCCTTTTCTTTCCCACGCCCACTCCCCCTTCCTTTTTTGGGTCAGACTATCCAACTTACTCATCATTTCAAAACAGTAAGGAAAAAAGATGGCCGATTGGTTTTTATTCAGCTTTGAAACCTCTCAGTGCCCCAGTCATGTTTCTCTAAAGTAGGGGTGTCCTACCTTCCGGCGTCTCTGGGCCATGGTAGAAGAGGAGTTGTCATCTCGGGCCACCCATTAAATACACAAACACTCCCGAAAACAAGAAAATCTCAGAATGTTTTCAGTAAATTTACAATTTTGTATTGGACCGCATTCATAGCCGTCCCAGGCTGCAGGTTGGACACCCCCACTCTAAAGCTTCTCTCTGGAAGGGCCGTTGCCAGCTTTCACACCGTCTGTTCTTCTAGCTCCTGTCATGCTCAGGGCCATCTTTGTGTCTCATCCGGGTGCCTTTCAAAGAAACCTTTTGGGTCAAACGGGAGAGTAAGCCCAGTACCCTTGAAAAAGTGAGATTCCACGCATAGACTGTCTTGAGGGAGGCTGCATTAATGTGGCTAAGAAAAAAGCTTACGCAAAGGGTCATTGTTAACATCTTACATGTTAGCCTTAGGGGAAGCGGGGTGAGGGGGTACAAGACCCTCTCTGCACTATTGCTGCACCATTTCTGTAAGGCTACGATTTGTTCAAGCGTACATGTTTTTAAAAATGGTCGTTGGTGGTAAGTTAGAACACGCTTGACGGAACAGCAGTTTTGGGTCTAGTTCCAAGTCCCCCTCGGTAATTCTGTGATGGGACTCACTGTCTGTGCATTTGTCAGCCTACCAGACATGGCATAGACACGGCAAAGTCCTGTGCCCTATCTATTAAAGCACCTCGAGGCCTCTCCACACGGCTCACAGCTTCCGTCAATCAGCTGCCGAGCGGAGATGGGCCAGCAGCTACTGGGAACCACCCCCCACCCCCACCGTCCGCTCTGTTTCACCACGCACTGTACGACCCATCAGAGAGGTGAGGGCACGGATTCTCCCAGGGTCGCCAAGTTTGCGGAGTGGCACCACTCAGAAAGAGGGAAGGCATCGGAAATGCAAACGGTAGAAAGAATCTGGAACACACACCCAGAGACCTGGGCTCTCCTCCTTCCTCGTTCCACCTCCCATTAACCACGCAACCGTGCACAAGCCACCCTGCCCATGTGGATTTAAGCTACTTGTCGGTACCATGCGATGATAACCACCCCACCCCGTGAGGAGGAAATGGACACTGTGAAAACTCAAAGAGAATAGTGCACTGTGCAAAGGTGAGTCTCCATTATTATTTAACCAGCCCTAAGATAGCCCATAGGCATGGCACAGCCTTAAAAATATGACCCTTGATAGGAAACGGATAGGCCCCTTATTTCGAATTTAGAAAGAAATATACACGCAAGGGGGGAGACACAGGCAGGGAGGCCGCTTGCTCCATGCTCGACCCACGTCCTACCTCCACGTCCAAAGACTGCTCTTCCTGCCCGCTCGTCAAACTCACTGGATGTAGGCCAGCGAGGGTCGCATGGGTTAGAGGCTGGGCCCCCTTACACGGCGGGTAAGAGCTGCCCTTTGGGTGGGTGAACCAAGCCACCGTCCTGGGTCAGAGGACGCTCTGGGGGCGGGGGAGGAAGTTCTGCTCTTCAGACCCACTGGCTCTGGTCTTGTCCCTTAAAGATGCAAGCCCCCTCCTTGTGTCACGTCAGCGGCTTTTCTGCTGGGAAGCAGGTGAGAGAAAAGGAAGTGATGCGAGCTGCAGGGGTTGGAGAAGATCTGAGACCCTCAGGGGACCTTCAAATGCACAAAGGGGCCTGAAAGGGCAGCCCCAGGCCCTGCCCCTCTGAACCTTTATGTTGTTCTTCTCACCTTGAAAGACCCCCCTGACACCCAGATACTAATAATACATGCACTGAGGTAGGGACGGGGTGTCGGGGAGATTCATGCCAAACCTCCACTTGACCCTAAACAGCCATCTGAGGTTGATGCAGGCCTACACACATTCAGAATGTCTCGGAAAAGTCCTGTCACAGTGGGACAAGCTCCGGGGACACAAGGAAATGCCCTGGAATTGGGGAGGCGAGTACGGTGAGATTCAACAAGACCCGGGGTTCCCAGTAAGCCAGTGGAGCACACCCTGCTGGGGTCTGAGGGACCCCGGGGGGAGCCCCCACCCTCCGCCCATGAGGACACAGCTGGGGGTGTGCCCTGCAGCCAGGCCTCCACGTGGCCACGGGCCGCTGTTATTTATACACTGGGGGGGGGGTTCGTTTTCTCCACGAAGATGCCTTTCTCTCATTAACGCTAATGAGCGTCACGTGGCTAAGCTGAAGGCATTTCATTTTCCAGATTTTCTAAAAATAAAATGTGGTGAAGGAAAACATATGTATTGTTTCTATTTGAGATTGTAAAAACACAAACAAAAAGGAAACAGACAGATTCATTGCCCAAGAGGTCCCGTTCCCTCTTGAGAGTAACAGCAGATCAGGGACTTGACGTTAAACAGGTCTGAACGTGGGGACAAGGTGAGCTCTTGCTGAAGGTGCCCCACGAGCGCAGTTTAAGGACTGTCCTTGTTATCCCCTGCACAACGCGGCCCCTCTCCTCGTGTTCGATGCCCAGGGTGCTGAAAGGTTTTGTTAGCTAGTAGACTGTGGCAGGGCCCTGTGTTAGGGTTCAAAGTAAGAGCTATAGCCCAGAAAAGTTACTGTAAAGAAAATTACTAACAGGGGGATTTTTTTTTTTAGAAAGTCCTAATGACTTTCACTATACATGTGTAATTATGTATGGCAGGAGTTTAAAAAAAAAAAAGCTCTTGGATATAATTCAATCACACTTAAACACACAAACATCCTTTTAAAGTTCCATGTTTACGGAAAAGGTGGTGATAAATGTCAATACTATTCTAACCCGAACAGCACCATGGACCAAACCCAACATGTCATAAAACAGCAACATGGAGAATGAACTTCTGCTCAGCCTCGTCTCATGTAAGTGTCACATTTTCTAAAAGTGGCTAAATTTGCTGTCTTCTATTGGCATTACCATTTCTAATTTCTACCTAGGATCACTCCTGGCTTTGCTTTTCCCATCACTTGAACTTGTAGGCATGTTTAAACGTGGTCACGCAGCCACGTGGCCACGCGTGCACGCAAAGTTGGGTCTAGGGCTTGGAACCTGCAGATACGCCCAGTCTCTGCCTGGTGGTGAAGACTTTCCCCAGGGACCAGCGACCGTCCGAGGTCCACACACGGCCTCATACATTTGAAAATGATGCAGTGACTTATTTATGCCCAAATCTAGGTGATAACCTGGATTCCTTCCTTTCCTCCACTCTACGTGGAGGAGGCAATGGTCCTGTGAACACTACCTAAAACCCACCTCGAGCACTTCACTGTGTCACCTGGGTGACTCCCCTGCTCGGTTTGCTGTCTAGCTTCCATCTGAGAGCCTGGTAAAATCTAAGTCAGATCGTGACAAATTTCTGCTTAAATCCTAATGGCTTTCCATCCCACCTGAAGTTCTCCCAATGTGATCCGGCTTTTCCTCATGAGGCCCCTCCCCTGCTCCCTTTCCTCTCTGGTGCCACTGGCCCTGGCCTTGACCTTGGAATGTGCCAGCTCCATCCTTGACCACATCGAGAGTCTCTGATCAGTTGCCCCTTCTTTCCCAAATGCTCATCTCCCCCACCTTTACACGGTGGGCTCCTTCTTACCATCTACATCTTGGCTGAAACATCACCTACTCAGACACGTCTTTCCCGGCCAGTCCCTCTAAAGAAGCCGACAAGTGCCCTGCTCAGTCACAGCCCCCGGTTTCGGCGCTCCGCAGAAGTTCTTTCCACCTCTCGAACTTTCTCCTGGTGATGCTCTACCGGCTGTCCATCTCTCCCTACTCAGTGGCAAGCTCCACGAGCAGGCACCTTGCTCGGCTTCCTGGGGTCCCTGACGCCTGGGCGATGCCCATGGCAACTCAGTAAACACTTGTCGGGTGACTCACATCATCAGGTCTCACTAAGGGCACTCGGCCCACGAGGAGCCTCGGAAAATCCTCAAGATGGACTTGCCTGTAAGGTTCCAGTAGATGATGAAGAGATAAAGAACCCCCACCCAAAAGTATCAGCGGGTCAATTTTGACAGTTCTTCAGGGGTAAACATCAATCCAATAATTCAAAGGTACTTTCTTAGGGTCAAGATTCCTGTTAGCAACCAGGGATGTGACATCAGCACAGCGACATGGCTACCGGCCCCGCAGCGTGGGCAAATTGCAGAATGCGTGATAGAAGGAGAATGCCTTAAACCAGGGATGATGATTCCTTCCGGGCTCTTCCAGTAGCAAAACCAGGTCACTCTAGAGGAGCCTGGGTGCTCTAGATTTTGGTGGCCTTGGGGAAGACTGTTCTGAGACTCGACCTAATTCCCAAACGGCAGTGCCCGCTGTGCGCTCCCTGGGCCTGTTTCTACGAACCATCCGCTCTGCTAGGGAGGGCGCTGGAACCCTCCCCAACCTGACCTGGGCCTCCAGGTGGGCAGAGGCTGCGAATCCATTTGGCTGAAAGGAGCAAGGGGCATGGGGATCATGGGGCTGTGGGTACCTAGCTCTGTGGGGACTGGACATTAGCAAGACTTCAAGTGGACATATCTCACCAGAACCATTTCATCATGGGCATCAGTTCCAGCCCTTTTCTACTCCAAATGCCTTTTACAAACTAAGTGGCTCGCTTGACCAATTCCAACTTCACATTCCCTCTCTGCACACTATCTTAGCAGGAGCTCAGAAGCACAGATGGGGAGAAAATTAGACAAAAGCCAGGTGGACAGGAGAGTGGAGACAGAGAAGCAAAGAGATCAATTACACTTGGACCGAAATCATTTACTTCCTAAAGAAGGGGTAGTCATTGCTCTGGTTTTTCCCTGGATTTGAAATTACACATTTTCCACTTCTGACACGACCACCGGTCGAGCCATGTGAGTGCAATTTCCAGGAAGGAAGCCGGAGATCAGCATTACCGGCCACGCAGACCAGACAGCAAACCCTGGTTTGTCATCAGGGAAAACAAGATGGTCAGACCTTGTCTGAGATTCGAAGGGGGTGTGCACTTCCTTGCAGACAAAAATTAGCCCACATTTTAAAGGGCAGTTTTCTGCTGGAAAGGGACTTAGGGAACAAGTTTGGTTTTGGCGACCCGTCATTTTAACTTCCCCACACCTGTGACACAAGGGACCCTTGCTGAGTAACACGTGACAATATGCAGCATCCACAGATTCACTGCATTTCAAAATTACCGTCTGGAAGATATTGTTTGGCTGAAGCAACACGCTGGAAGACAGTCACGGTATGTGGTTTATATCCCAATGAGGCTGTTATTAAATAAATCTTTTAAAAAGCAAGCCTGCTCACCATGTGGCCAGCAGGTCTGGAAGAGGCGGGGACAGCTGGGAGTCACATGGTACTAAACGAAGAGCCTTTCATGACTAGCAGGTGGAGCCGGAGTGGAAGACGCCGTTACGGCCTTAGCGTTCTGCTCTTCGCCAGTCATCTGACTTGCACTCTAATTTCTTTCGGTTGAGGAACTAATTCAACTCAGCTGCACAGACTCCAGCTTTTGTGCTTTAAGTTTCATAACGTAATTAACGATTCACATCCACTTACATCATGTTACAAACCCTCTTCCAGTCCTTTCGCTGCTAACCCTGGACTCAGTGCCTGCGTCTTGACTTCCCTGCTGCTCAGGAAAAAAGCAACGAGCCCACTCGCGAGCGGGGAGATGAGTCTGAAAAGATGGATGACATCTTAGTCCAGTGAAGGTTGTCTCAAAATATGTGCACTGGGTTTGTGATCTGACAACAGCAGTGTATGTTGACAAGGACATAGGAGTACGCCTTCAGAGGAAGACCCCCATGTTAGCTCCATAAACACGGCTCCACACCAACTGGACGCAGGTGCTGCCCCTTCGCCCGGGCAGCTGAGGCTTTCGGTCTGGGACTTTTCCATTATCACCACATCCTGTTTGCAACCCTTCCAGCCCCCAGGGACCTGAGGACATGTTCCGTTTGTCATTCTCCAAGACAATCTGCCACATGTGGCTTCCGCCCCCGGGATGTCCTCCTCCATCCCGCTGATGGCTTCTTCCCCCTGAGATGTCACCAGGTCTCTTGCTGGAAAGGAGCCCCCCGCTCTGCAGGCTCGGCCTGGGCTCAGATGCTTCTGTAGGGCAGACGTGGGCTTGTTTTGCATTTCTCTCTCTTTCTCTCCAGCCTGCGTGTATCTTGGGCCAGAGAAAGTTATCTTTCCCTTCGCGGTAGCGCCAATAGCGTGTAGCACAGTAGTTCGTCCATACTCTTTTCCAATAAAAGTTAAAAATGTGCTATTTTTGCAGTCCAGGTCTCCAACGCGTCGAGTCTGTCTAGATCCAGCATCATTTGGTGTTGTCATAACAACTCCAGTTCTCCAAAGCAAAGAGGCCAGAGGCCAGTAGCAGGAAGGTAAAAACGCGAGTTCAGCACGATTCAGGGGCCCCCATGCACTGGCCCAGGTGGCGCGGGCCAACCATCAGGGCCCCATGACATCGCAGAGCTGGTGCAGGGAGACTCCGGGGAAGACCTTGAACACGGAAGAGCTAAAGGGGACATCGAAGAGCAGACGGTTTCCAAAGTAGGAAACGTTCGCAGCCAAGAACGAACGATTCCACCTTACTTGAAATTTGAAATTAAACAAGAATAAGACTGTCTCTCACCGATCAAATGAGCGAAGTGTAAACATACACGTATAACAGTCAATTCTAGAGAGGCTGTGGGTGGGGTCTCCCCGACCAGGCCAGTGGCCGAGCACGCTGCGGCCACATTTTATAAAGTAATTGTTAATACAGAATCAAAAGGCTTAAGTATGTTCCAGTCATTCCCCCCACACTTTTCCTTCCAAACAGAGAACGTAACACAAGCACACGTGTTGTCAAAGATGTATACACAAAGACATACGTTAAATATTCTTTATAGTGGTGAAAAACTAGAAAGAAACCTAACGGCCCGACATTCATGGTTAAAAATTTAGATCACCATACAGCTAATGTTCAGGTTTCATATATTTGCAGAGCGTTTTTAATAACATGGGAAACTGTCATAATGCCAGAAAATGCCTGATAATATTAGGGAAAAAAACTTATTCTAAGGAATAGACACCATTTAAGTCTAATTATGTAAATGAAGAGGCATACAATATACATGAATAGGAAAAATTAGTACTGTAGTGATGACCATTAAATTAGCCTGCAAATTAATTTTTTATAACCCCATACATCTTAACATTATTTTTTAATGGATGGCAAATTTAAAGTTTTACTGGAAAAAATAAATAAACGAGATCTTTTATTTTCTACAATATAGTAGACTGGATACCCAAAACTCTTTTGCCACACCGTGAATAAAAGCCCTGGAAATAAACATAAATACATATTTTACATGTACGGCTCGGCTGGAAAGTAAGTCGGGAACCGCTCGGCGCCCCGGAAGCACGGCGGAGAGCAAATCCATCTGTCCTAAGGGCAATGGCTGGTTTCTGCTCACCCAGGGCCTTGGGTTTAAGGCCAAGCAGAGGCCAGGAGACAAAATCTGGCACCCGAGGATGTAGGAACGCAACTTGGAAACCCCTGCACGGGATTTCAGTTCATAATCCCAAGCTGATCCCCTTTCAGGACTGGGGCCAAAATTCCCACAACATCCTTAGTAGGGACAACCGTAAGCCCGACATTTAGCACAGTGGGAGCCCACCTGGGGCAAGCGCAGGGATCTCTGGGGGGCGGGGCTCGGAGAGTCTCCACAGAAAACGTTCCAATGAACACGGGCTCCGAATTATCATAATAATATATTGGGCTGGCCAAAAATTTTGTTTAGTTTTTTTTCCACACGATGGCTCTAGTGGTGCTTAGTTGTCCTTAACTTCATTTGAAACAGTTTTTTAGACAGTATTGGGACAGCTGTCATATCAGCATACTTTTTAAAAAAATTTATCAAAATTGGTGAATTTTTGTGCAACCATTTTAATATTGAAGATGGAAGAAGATCTGCAACATTTTCAGCATATTATGCTTTATTATTTCAAGAAAGGTAAAAAATGCAACTGAAACATACAAAAAAGGTTTGTGCAGTGTATGGAGGAGGTGCTGTGACTGATCAAATGTGTCAAAAGTGGTTTGTGAAGTTTCGTGGTACTATTCACATTTTGGCCAAATAATTCTTTGCTGTGGGGCTGCCTTATGCATTGGAAGGCGTTTAGCAGCACCTCTGGCCTCTGCCCACTAGAAGCCAATAGTGGGAGAGAGCCGACATACTCAAAATATCCAAATCAATGAAGTTATTAGTGAAAATGAAAAATGTGTCTTTCATTTTATGGAAAAAAACTAAATGGGCTTTTTGGCCAAGACAATATATGAGCCAGAAATCACAACACATGCGAGAAACAAACACCATTACCCGAAGTCAGCAGACAAGTCAAATTGCAGAATCAGACCCACTTATACCTCAGATATCAGAACCATCAGAGATTGGATAGAAAATAATTGACACATTTGAAAGAATAAAAGAGTTCATTAAAATTTTAAATGAAGAAAGAGGGACTATAAAACTGACCAGAGTGATTCCAAAAAAAACTAAAAAGCACTCCCTGAAATGAAAAATACACTGATTAAAGCTGAAAGCAAATAAACTTAAATATAGCTGAAAACAGAATTAGTGAAGTAGAATATAAAGCTGAGGAAAGTTTACTGAATGTATCATAGTCAATGGAAAACGTCAGAAGAAAGGAAGATAGAATGAGACGGCATAAGATGTGTCCACATCATACGCTTCAGGGCGACCAAGGCTTCAGTCAACAGCAGATGCTACGGTGGTCCTGGGAGGTCTTAATGGGTTATAACAGTGATGCTGAAAGGAAACGCTGGACCCATCTAAGCTGTTAAATTTACTGCCAGTCTGGGTGGTTTAAATAGATGAGGCTCAGCACTCTGTCGCCCCACCCTGCGCCCACCGTGGGCCCCGTCTTGCCGCTCGTCATGGCTAGAAACCGGAGTTGGGGAGGGAGTGAGGGCGCAGGAAGAGTCCATCAGTATATTTATTTTTTAAAAAGTATAGCGTAGCATGACTGACTAGAGTTTAATCTAGAAATGTAGAGTTAATTTACACAGGCAAAACAATGTAATTCCCCACGTTTACCAAATAAAGCAGAAAAATCCTATTATTATCCCAATAAGTACATAAAAAAATAGTTGATATTCCACATCCTTTCATAACAAAAGCTTTCATCAGTGGGGGACGGAAACAATAGAACAGCCTGAAAGAAGAGCAGGGAAGGGACCTGGATAGACATTCCTCCAAAGA
>PVJD01018118.1:0-15472 GCA_004026545.1 Mormoops blainvillei | reverse complement strand
TCCCAGAACCAGCCCAGGAGCCTCCTCCACCTTCCTGATCCTCAAATCCAGGTTTGGAATAGCTACCTTCCTGACTCCCAGCCCCAAACCAGGACCTTCCACTGGCCTGTTCCCCAGCCCTAGCCCAGGACCCACCACTGGACTGGTCCACAGGCCCCAACCTGGACACTCCACTGGCTTGATCTGCAGTGTCGGCACAGGACCTTCCACTAGACTGGTCCTCAGACCCCAACCTAGGCCCTCCACTGCCCTGACCACCAACCCCAGCCCAGGATACATTTTCACTGGCCTGATTATCAAATCTAGGCTTGGATCCACCACCAGGTAGATTGCTAGTCCCAAACCAGGACCCTCCACCGGTCTGGTCCACAGCCCCAGCCCAATACCCAGTGCTAGCCACATTCCCAGCCCTAGCCTCAGTCCAGGATCTTCCATTTGCCTGAATCCCATCCTCATCCTGGGACCTTCCACTGGCCTGCTCTTGAGCCTCAGGCCAGGACCCTCCAATGACCTCTTCCCTAGCCCAGGACACCCCACTGGCCTGGCCCCCAGCCCAGGAACCCTCACTGACCTGACCTCCAGTCCAGGGTTCCCCAGTAGGCTGGTTCCCAGTGCCAACCCAAGACCCCCCACTGACCTGGTTCTCAGCCCCAGTCCAGGACCCTCCAATGGCTTTTTTCCCAGCCCAGAGATCTCCCCTGGCCTCATCCCCCAATCCATCACAGGACCCAATACCAACCTCATTCTCAATCCTAGTCCCAGGCCAGGGCATAATGCCAACCTCATCACAAGCCCCAGGCCAGGACCTAATACCAGACTTATCACTAGCCCCACTCCAGGACTCAGTACTGGCTTCATTCTCATCATCAGCCCAGGACATGCTATTCTCCCAGTATCCATCCCTGGCCTGAAACCTAAATTTGATCCATCGCTCAGAAGCAATCCAATCTTCAATACCAATTCCATTCCAGTAATAGTCATGGACCTTAGGCTGAGTCTTTCCACAGGACTGAGTACTTGTCCACCCCTCACTCTCAGAAGTGGGCATGGCCTTAGGATTGGGATCTGCATAGACATTACCTTCCTGTGTGGCTTCTGCCTTAGACTTGGGTATAACTTTTTCCTTTGCACCAAGTAAGGTCTTACTCTGGGAAAGGACCATGAACTGAGGCTGGCTAGAGTCCATTGTATCTGTCCTGGCCTCTACCTTAGACACAGCATTAGAATTACCCTTGACCTTACTCCTGGCAGCAAGGAAGACCTCACTCTTGGACTGAGCAGAACCTGTTGTATCTGCTCCAACCTCTAACTTGGACACAGTATTGGAATTGGTCCTCACCTTATTCTTCGCACCAGACAAGGCCTCACCTTGAGAATTTGTCATAGCCTGCAGCTGGGCAAAGCCCACTGTATCTGGCCCAATGCCTGCCTTAGACTCAACATTGTCATTGCCCTTGACCTTATTGCTGGTACCAGGCAAGAATTCACCTTGGGAATTAGTCACAACCTGGGACTGGGCAGAGCTTGTTGCATCTGCCTTGCCCTCTGCCTTAGACACAACATTGGGATTACCCTGGAGCTGATTCATGGCATCAGGCAAGGCCTCCTCCTGGGAACTGGTCACAACCTGGGGCTGGGCAGAACCCACTGTGTCTAGTCCAGCCCCTGACTTAGACACAGCATTGAGTCTGCCCCTGATCTTATTCCTGGCACCAAGCAAGGCTTCACCTTGGAAATTTGACACATCTTGGGGCTGTGCAGAACCTGTTGTATCTGCTCCAGTCTCTTTCTTAGACATAGAGTTGGGATTGCCCCTGACCTTATTACTGGCACCAGGAGAGGCCTCACCCCGGGAATTGGCCACAGCCTGGGGCCAAGCAGATCCTGTTATATCTCTTTGAGACTGGGCCAAGCCCATTGCGTCTGACCCAGCCCCTAATTTAGACACAGCACTGGGATTGCCCCAGACCTTATTCTGGATACCAGACAAAGCTTTATCCTGGGCATTGTCCATAGACTGAGGCTGACCATAGGCAGTCAGTTCTGCCTTAGCCTCTGCCCTAGATATGGCATTAGGAGCTCCCCTGTCAACCCTAGAATCAGGCACAGCCTCACCTTGGGTCTTGTCCCCGCCCTGAGGCTGTGCACAGGTTTTCATGTCTGTCCAGACCCCTGATTTACACTTGCCTTTGGCTTTGCCCTTAGCTTTACTTCTAGTACTTGGTAAGGTCTCAACCTGGCTCATGGCAGAAGCTTGAGACTGTGCCTTTGTGTCTGTTCCAGCCCCTTCCTTAGACATGATGTTGGCATTGTGCTGAGGTTTAATCCTGCCATCATGCAAGACATCACCCTGGACACTGGCCATAGGTTGAGACTGTGTATAGGATAACATGTCTGTCCCAGCCCCTAACTTAGAAATAGCATTGGAATTGCCTCTGGTCTTAAGCCTAGAATCAGGCAAGGCCTCAACCTGGGAACTGACCCTCAAGTTTGCCTTGGCCCTTGTTTTAGACATAGCACTGGAATTGCCTCTACCCTTAACCCTGGCATCAGACATAGCCTCAGGCTGAGCAACAGCCTTCATGTCAACTCCAGTCATTGCCCGAGTTGTGACATTGGTATTTTCCCTGTCATCAACCCTGGCACCAGACGTTGCTTCAGTCTGTTTCTTGGCTGAAACCACAGTCCGAGGTTGTATAGAAGCTCTCATATATGTCCCCGTTCCTGCCTTACACATGGCATTGGTATTAACCTCAGTATCACCCCTTGTCTCACTCATGGTCTCAGCCTGAGCCTTGGTTATAATCTCAGACTGGGCAGAAGCCCTCATGCCTGCCCCAGACCCTGCACAAGACATAATTTTGTGATTTCCCTTGGCTTCAACCCCAGTACAAGGCACGCCATCAACCTGGATCTCAGCCACAGTCTGAGGTGGTACATAAGACCTTATATCCACTCCAGCTTCTGCCCTGGACATGACATTAAGATTTCCCTTAGCACCAACTGTGGTACCAGGCCTGGCCTCAGACTGTATCTCGGTAACATTCACAGTCTCTTCCATGCTTCTTGCTTTGGTCTCAGCCATAATTCCAGTCTTATTTATGGCATTTATCTCGGCTCCTTCCCTGGTCATTACCAAGGTCTCATTCTGTGTAACCAGAACTCTGTTCATTTCTATCTCTTTTTCAGCCCAAATATGAGCTTCCACTTTGGTCTGGGTCATTGCTTCTTTCTTGGCCTCTGCCATGGTAACCAATCCCCAAACTTTAGCCTTGGTCTGGGTCACTGCCTCTTTCTTGACTATTCTCTCAGCCTCAGAGTCTGTTTGGGTCACTGCCTCTTTCACAGCCACTTCTTTGGCTTTGGCTTTGGCATCACCTGGAGTCACTGCCTCTGTCATGATCATTGTTTTAACCTCAGATTGGGTTTCTGCCTCTTCCCCAGTCCCAGCCATTACCTTGGCTTGAGAGTTGGCTTGGGGTCTGGCTCTAACAGCAGCCTTGATCTCTACTTCAGCCCTGGCCCCACCTCCTATTCCAGTTTCTGCTCCAGTCTTGCCCTTGGTTCTAATCTCAATCTCTGTCCCATCCATGGCTTCATTCATATCCAAGGTCTGGTTCTGTACCCCAGCCACAGTCCCCATCTTGACTCTAGGCCCATTGCTGGCAAGTCTCCTCACACTCTGGGCTCTTCCCTTGGTTAATCTGTAAATGTAGTAGCAGGTACCAGCCCAGATCACCAGTCCTGCGGTCACCCAGCCCACTTCCTGAATGTGACCCATGTAATCACCCCTGCTGAAGGAACAAACAAGGTACAGTGGGGCTCAGATGGGCTGGAAAAAGAGGATGGTAGGTCTGGGTATACGCCTGTAAGGGTGCTGGTCTTCAGCTCAAAGGCCACTACAGCTGTCACTGGAGGTGGACCTAGAAGTGGAGGAAGAAAATGCACTAAAATTTCTCTTCTAATTCTGTGCATCATACAGATAGATACACAGAAGGACAGGAAAGTGTAGAAATAATGTGCTTGGTGGGAGAAGAGGATCATTAGCGATCTCTCTCTCCATCCCTTTTATTTTATCCCCTCCCCATTTTCCCCACTACCCAATAATTTCCCCCAAGGTATTTCCACAGGCATTTCCTTACACCAAATGAATAGTAAAAAGGATGGTGGGAGGGCCAACTATAAATGGGAGAGACTGAGAAGCTCTCAGACCTTGATTTTTATTGGATCTACTCTTGCCACCACTCCCACAGGTCCCTACCCCCATACCAACCTGTATTGATCCAAGGCAGTTCCCTCCTCTTTCTTTCTCTTGGTTGGTGATATACCCTAAAGCAGATCTACGGACCTAGAGACAGACGGACAGACAGATGGAAGGATAGATGAGGGTAGAGATTTTGTACTTTATGTGACTAGCATATTATTAGCAAACTATCTCTCTATCCCCTCAGTTCACTCCCTGCACCAAAATAAAAGTGAGGATGTGAGGTCAGTGACAGGAATTGTGGGAAAAGTAGCTGGGAAAAGGAGAGTCTGAGGATCCTCCAGACTGTACACTGGACGTACTAGATACACGGTGGCCTCAACCAACCCACACTAGCGGTCTACCCAGGCAATCCCCATCCTCTTACCATTCTTGACTGATCAGGGGCAATTTCCTCCTTGTTTCTTTGCTTCCAGTCATCTCAAGCCCTGCAGAGACCTGTAAGCAGATCTATGGACATATAAACAAACAGGAAGTAACAGAGACTGAATCCTTCATAGAACAGATAAGCACCGTGATCCCTGACTCCAGTACCTGCCTTGCCTGAGAGCCCAGTTCCAGTTTGCTAATGTGTCCCATTTCAGGGTCTCCGCTTGTCTTCTTTCAGTCACACTTCTGCCGAACTTTACCTCAACATCCTTAAATGTTTACTGCGCTGAAATCGGTACGGCATGTGGTAACACTGTGGAAAACTGGCAGAGTGTAGGAGAAGCAGAAATACCATGTACCGAGATGCTCTCAAGTCTCAGCCACCTTCTGTTCTCACCCTTCTAGAAACTGCCCTCCCTCACACCAACCTCCATGGTTCTAGGGTAGTGTCCCCCTTTCCCTTGCTTCCAGTGGTAAACAGTCCTACTGTAGGTGTATGGGAAGATCTAGGAACAAACAGAGAAAAAATGGAAGGTGAATGATGAGTGTTTGTGACATCTCAGCATTTAAGATACAGGTCTCAGTACCTGACATATTGGATTTGGAGACCCATTCCCTGGCAGGCAGAACCTTGAAGTGGGCAGGGTAGAGAAGGGAGGTAGGAAAAATAAAAGGGAAGTGACACAGGCAAAATCTTTTAAAACCACCTGTAGGACCCTATAGCTTCTCCCAAAAGTCCATCATTTCCTTCATCAAGATTGTCAGATAGGCAGGGTATCTGAAACCTGAAGGATGGTGAGAGTGATGGGGGCCCCCAGGTCCCATACTCTAGAATCCTCACAGCCTACTGTGATCTACTTTCCCTTAAACCCATCTCTAGGAGTCCCCAGCAGAAGAGACAAAGTGTAGGGGAAGGCTTTTGCTTTTGTAAAATCACTATCCTTCCCCTGCAAAAACTTACTCTCTTTCTCAAAAATAATGTTCCTTAATGCAACAATTTGTACCTTCTCAATATTATCTGAACTGCAAATGAAATCATCCATTAAAAAAGTTTGCTATCTTTACTAGTCTTCAATATACAATTTAAGTTTAAAATTCTAAGCTTGTTAAGTAAACACGGTTTAAGGAAAGTTCCCTACATAGCCCCATCCCATATCCCAACCAGATAGTGATGCCTAAGTTCCTGTCATGTAGAATTCACATCGATCTTGGGCGGTTCTCAGACAGTGCCCATGGTCACACTAACCTCCACAGATCATGTGCAACTTTCTCCACTCCTTCCCTCGCCTAGCCGTAAACTACCACATCAAGCTACTGTCCGTCAGACAGCAGTAAAGGCTGTGTGTGCTTGGACCAGCACCCAGGACACAGATACCAATGCTCACCGGTCTGGATTCAAGAACCCAGTTATCAAACGTTCCTCCTGACATTCTGGTAAGCCACCCTCACCAACCCTGCCGTCCAGTCACTAAAGCCCACCATTTTCTCTGCGAACGCCACCGTGGCGCGTCCTTTCCACTGAAATGAGTAGGAAGCTGAGCGGACATGTGCGGACAGTCATTAGAGTCGGGAAAGAAAGGGCATCTCAGCCTCTGTATTTCCCTCCTGAGACACTCCCCTCACCAGCCGCCGTGTCCAAGCCCATGGTCCCTCTCCACACACAAGGCAGGAGGAGGGGAGTTCGGGAGAATCAGAGGGAAGGCTCCTGGACCTTGAGCCCACATTGCTCCCCACCCCTGGACCAGATACAGGGGTTGGGGAGCGGCTGCCGCCCTGGCCTCCGCGCAGGCCCCGGGCCCTTACCTGCTCCGCTTTCCCGGGCCCGACGCCAGCCCGCGGTGCGCAGGGCAGCGGGGAGCTGGTACCCAGAAGGGAGTGACAACTGCACCGAACGCTGCGTCGCTCTGCAGTTCCGGGTCACGTGAGGGTCTCGCGTCATCAACGAGCTCCCCCCACCCACCCCCACAAACTCCACACGAAGAACTACCCCTCCAAGTCTCCGCTGGGCCCAGCGCGCAACTCCCTGTCACTCAGCCTGGTCTTCTCCAATGTGAGGGCCCACAAGTGGTCTCCCCTCCCTGCGGTTGCGGTTTGTTCTCTGGTTAGCCTGGAGGGTCTGCAACTCCCACCCACCCCCAGGCTTTGACCCTATCCTTTTCTGATGCTTCTTTGACGAATCTTCTGTTTCTCTCTCAGGGCATAAGACCAGTGCTCCCCATCGGGGTACCTTGCTGCACCAAACTGGGCTAAGGAAGGGATATCAGGAAAGGAAACAGAGGGTGGAAGGAGAGGTTTAACTTTCTTTCATGCTTCTTTTTTTTCCTTTTAACGTTACATTCATTGCTTTTGTAATCTGCAAATGTAGACAAGCCATTTTTCACTTGACATTTAGAGATAAGATCGAAAAAATCACAAGACACATTTTTATACATTATTTTTGCTCCACATTAAAAAAAATTTTTTCTAGGTGCTATAAACGGTTTCACAGCTTTCAAAACAGACTAGTAATTATTGATATTTTAAATACAAAATTGTCCTAAACAAAACCAGTGTGTTTTCAAAGGGATTTATAAATTAATCTTTGGAAAGACGTTCAGTTTTCTAATCTTGGTAGTTTTCCACAGGTGATTTACAGCCTTTGGAAGTTCTGGCTGAAATTATGGTCTTGTGTCAGGTGTCTGAGAACTTCATAGATGACTACTGGATGATTGAATGAAGACCAAGCTCCAGATGAACCCAGTACCTGAAAACTAGTGACTTCCAAGATTAACCTGTTTTTCATTCAAGGGGTTTTATTTAGATTTTACATAACCATGTGTTCCAAACTATCTGCCTCATCACACCCTGAAAAGGACCAACTGCTATCCCATTGATGGAAATGAGGCTTAGCAAGTGAAATTTTTATTTAATCATGATGCTGGTGTGATAGCTCTGGTATCTGCCATTCATATTCTGTGTCACCCTAGCGGTGGTTAGTGTTCAGCATGTTCCAGTGGAGATAGTGGTGAGGGTCTGAGGGTGTCTGTAAATTACTGCAACAACCCTGAGATCCATGTCATTTTTCCCTCACCAAAAAAAAAAAAAAAAAAGACACAGTTTATGAGTCCAAAAAGTTGCCACGAAAAACAGACCTTTTGTTATGATTTCACTGTGCCACCCATATAAGCCTCTCAGAATAATCCTAGAACTCAGGAACAAAGTTTGCAGAAGTTAGTCCCCAAACATCCAGCTGTCCCCACTGGGGAGTCATACTCTAAATATAGACCCTTCAGGCAGCCTCCTTTTGAACATTGAAATATGACACCCCAGCAGAAAGCTCCTAGCATGAGAGGCCCCTGTATGGAGGGAGGCCCCTCTAGGAGGTGAGCCAGGGAACTCAGAGTAACATACAACTTACTAATGGCTTTTCCAAAATCAATTGTCCATGACCAATTTATGTTCTCCACCAAAGGGAAAGATTCAGAAATTGATTACACAAACATTTAAAACTAGTAAAGTGCCCTGGCTGGTGTGCCTCAGTGGATTGAACACTAGCCTGTGAACTGAAAGGTCTCCACTTCAATTCCCAGTCAGGGCACATGCCTGAGTTGCGGGCTAGGCCCCCAGTAGGGGGCATGCGAGAGGCAACCAACCCATATTTCTCACATTTATGTTTCTCTCTCCCCATCCCTTCCCCTCTCTCTAAAAATAAATAAATTAAATATTTTTAAAAACTAGTAAAAAAACACTAGTAAAGTAAAAAAAAAAAGAAAAGAAAAGAAAAGTCCGTAAGCACAGGTGTCAAATGGCTAATTTGTAATAATCTAAAAACTCTTACATATCATTAATAAAATATAAACAACCCAATAGAAAAACGTACCCATGACATGAACGGATTTGTTTACAAAAAAGAAATACAAATTATTGATGAACATGTGAAAAAGATGCTCAATTTCAAGGAAATGCAAGTCAAAACAACTTTGTATCAGTTAGCAGTTTGTCAAAATTAAGATATGTGATGATATTGTTGATTGGTCTGTGGGGAAAAGGGTACTTCCACACTCTTTTGGAGGGAGCTACTCTGATGCAATCTTTTACTGGAGAACAATTTGGCAAAATCTATTAAATTGATAAATACGGGGTGGGGCAGAAATAAGTTTACAGTTTATGTGGAAAATAACACAATAATTCATAAATAATACAAGAATAAACTCCCTCATACTCACAATATAATATATACATTATTATGTATTATGCATTATATATTATATATTAGTATATCTATTGCGGTGCTTGGAGAGTTAAAAAACTGAATCAACATAAATATCCATCAATAAGGGAAAGATTAAATGCATTACGTTAAATCTATACAATAGAGTTGATTTTAAAAGATTTAGCTCTGTATCCTGATGGAAAGGTACTTAGGATATTTTATTATTTGCTGTTTCTTTTCTGTAACTATACACACATTGTACAAGAATACATTCTAGTATAAGATTCAAACACAGAAAAAGCACAAGTACAGCAGTCTCCACTTATCCCATGGGGGATATGTTCTAAGACCTCCAGTAGATTCCTTAAAACCTCCAATAAAACCTTTACCCTGGCCGGTTGGCTAAGTTGATTGAAACATCATCCAGAACACCAAAAGGCTGCAGGTTCAATTCAGGTCAGAACACATACCTGAGTTTCAGGTTTGATCCTGGTGTGTAGGAGGCAACCCATTGATGATTCTCTCTCACAAAGACGTTTCTCTTCCTCTCTCTTACCCCCCCCCATCCCGCCTTCCCTCCCTCCCTTACTCTTTCTCTAAAAGTAGGTAAAGAAGTCTTTGGGTGAGGATTAGGGTTAGGGCTGGGGAGGTGGGTGGAGGGATTGAGCAGAAAAAAGAAAAAGGGCGAGAAAGAAAGAACTCATGTTTATGGACAACAGTGTGGTGATTGCAGGCGGAGGGAGGTGGGTGGAGGTGGAAGAGAGTATACAGGGGATAAATGGTGATAAAGAAAAGACCTCAGAGCCCTGTATATGAGTATACTATGTTTTTTTCCTATATATAGATACCTACGATAAAGTTTAATTTATAAATTAGGCATAGTAAGAGATTAGCAAAACAATAATAAGATAGGACAATTATAACAATGTAATGTAATAAAAGTTATGTGAATGTGGCCATTATTAATTAAAACAAGGGTTACTGGAGCACAAGCATCTGATAACCTAGAGGGGTAGTAAGCGATAGGTGGAGAGCATACACAGTGTGGATACACTGGACAAAGTGATGATTCCTGTCCCAGGCTGGATGGAGGACAGATGTAGATTTCTCTGCACTACTCAGAACTTCACTCCATTTAAAACTTATGAACCCATTATTCCTAGAATTTCTATTCAATATTTTTAGACCATGGTTGACTAGAGGTAGCTGAAACTGTGGAAAGGGAAACCCAGGATAATGGGGTACTACTGTATGTATATTTGGAGCTTGGTACTATCTGTAGTTTCAGGTATCCACTGGGAATCTTGGGACATATCTTAGATAAGGGGGAACTACTGTGTATTACTGCTTCAATAGCACACTCTTAATTGGTACAGCTTGTTAGCAAGTTTTGGTGTCTGGGAGGACAAATCCTTCATTACATTGTTTTTTAAACCTATTTTTGGATTTACTTGAGCATTGTACATGAAGTTCTGAATTTTGTTTTTTAATATCCAGTTGGACTTTCATTAAGATTTCATTGAATTTATAGATTAACTTGGGGAATAATTAAAATCATAGTAATAAATTATTATTTTCATCCATGGTCATGTAGTATTTTTAAGTTTATTATCTTCTTTTGTGCCCCTCAGTAAAATTGTATAGTTTTCTTCATGTAGATTTTACATATTTCTTATTAGCTATATTTCCAGATATTTCATGGTTTTTATTAACATTGTGAATGGTATATTTTTGCACATGATATTCTTTCTTCATTTTTAATTACGGAAAATAATTCTTGTTTTTATAAAATCATACATATTCATTATAACAAATCAATGCATTGCTGTAAAGTACAAAGAAAAGATAAAATGTTACTCATATTCCAGCACCATGAATAACCATCAAGTTTTCAAACAACAAACTTCCTGGAACATTGTATGTTCTTTGTATTTGAACGCTTCATTCTTTATTAAGAATATATATATTTAAAATAAAAAAGAATATATATATATTCTTAACATGTGTGTATAAATATATAATCTCTCCTAATTTCCTTTAATTTCTTTAATTTCTTGAAATCTTAAATTCCTTGAGAAATTAAACTTTCTTTTTATTTGTTTGATTTGCATACACTGTGACATAATTACCACAATAGGTGCTGCTAATACCCATTATCTCATAGATATAATTTTTTAAAAGAAGAAAAGAAAAAATATTTTTCTCCTCTTGAAGAAAATTCTGGATTTACTCTCTTAACATCTTTCTTACATATTATACAGCAGTATTAACTATTGTCATCATATTACATGAGGTCCCTAGCCATGTACCAGCAAAATGAAAAATAGAGACATTCATCGAAGAAGATACAAGATACAAGAAACACTGTACATAGGACAATGACACTTCAATCCCCTTCAAAGTAGGCACCTTAGGACCTCACACAGTTCCCCCAATCACCATCAGCTGCCCTGTTATATTTTCCTAGATTTCATCAAGGCTTTAAATCTCTTCCCTTTCAAAGGTGATTTTCGTTTTGGGAAAACCCAGAAGTCACAGGGTGCCAAATCTCGGCTGCAGGGGCCTGGGTGGTTTGATGTTTCACCAAAAACTCTGCACAAGATGTGACATATGAGCAGGCTTCTTGTCATGATGAAGCTGCTAATCACCAGTTGCCCATAGCTGCAGCCTTCTGAATCATCCAAATAGTTTCTGTGGAGGAATGTTCAAGCTAAATGCAAAATTTGATGCAGATTTGTTGCTCTACTCACTCAGTCATTTTGAATGTGACGGCCACACAGTACACATGCTCACTCAATAGCATCTACTGCGCCCACTGACTAGTACAGTGAAGTTGTCATTGTTCATGCAAGTGTATTCCAGTCCACTCTCCTTGGCTGTCTGGTTATATTGATGTCTTGCAAATCATTCTTGTTATATTAACAGTGCTGGATTTTTTTCAGACAGACTTTATACATTATATCCCTAGTACTTATTTATTTTAGGGAAATTAATCTTAATATAGTACTCCATCTCAGTTTCAATTTATTGCAGGCAGGATGGAGATATAAGAGGAATAAATGGTAATGGAAAAAATATAATTAAAAATAAACAAAATTTTTAAAAAATATCTTTTGTTGGAGATCTCTATATTGGAGTAGAGGTGTTAAGCACTGTAAAACTATGGGGTATAATAGGTATATTATACCTATGAGATATAATATACTTATCATAGGTATAATAAAGAGCTTTAGAATGGGGACAATTTCAGCATTTATCATATTACCTAGATTCTATAGCATAAAGACAGGCCTATGTTTTTGTTAATGTTTCATTTATCAAGCATGCACATATTCATATAAGTGCTTCTAAATCTTAGTTTGTCAAAGCAAGGTCCGAGAAACACCTGAATTACAATTATCCAGGGAGCCTCTTAAATATGCAGATTTCTGGATCCCACTCTGTCATACTAGATATTAAGTTTTAGGAGTGGGGCAAAAATCTGCATGTTGTGCAAGCCTCCTGGGGGAGGTACCTGAAGTTTGGAAACTTTTACTTTAGAAGTTGTCTTAGTTTAGCCTTCTACATTCCACAGGTCCCAAGAGGGGCTCTGGATACTTCTGACTAGATATTTCTGGTGAGAGGGCTGTCGCCAACTCCAAGCCCATTTAGCCTATGGATTTCAAACGTCGCTTCCTTAAATTTAACTAGAAGCTGCCATCCAAAAAATTCCTACCCAGCTCTGTCCAGCACCACAAAGAGTGACTTGATTCCCACATCCACATGCCAAGCCCCTAAGGCATTTAGGACCATCAACATGTGTCCCAACATCTACCTCAATCTACCCTATCTAGTGGAAACAGCTCCATTTCTTTTAGCCATATCTCACATGTCAGCTTGACAAGAAGAAAGTTAAAGAGGAAGAGAAAAATATTTGATCAAATTTAGTTAATAAGCCAGGAGACCACAAACCCAAAACTCAGGTCACTATGAACCAAGCACTGATGGAGTCACTGTAGGGTAGAAAGATTAAATCTGTTTACAGTGGTGTGATCTTGACCAAACACCACAACTTGGAGCCTGGGGATCCTCATCTGTAAAACCAGGTTAATAACCCTGCCTAAGGTTTAAATAAAGATTAAATGAGTCATCTAGGATAACTGTTATTCAAAGTCCCTCCAGGGAAGATACTGGAGTGCCTATGAAACTACCTTTCTATGTAGCCCTAATTGCAGTAAAAGCAAACCATCCAGGTTTTGGCCAAATCACAGATTTTTCTTACATAAATCTGTGATAAATTTATCGTAGATAAATCCAAGCCCAAAACCCACGCAAAAAAATTCTGAAGTTTCTTGTTTTATATTAAAAGGTATCTAAACTTTGAATTCTACTCCAAAATATATATGATTGTATAAAAAGTGCTTTTATCCTCAAATATTTGGATAAAATGGACACCCAAGGAAAATTACCCCCCTCTTATTTATTCTGAAGCTTTAGGTATTCCCTGGCATACCACCTACTACCCCCAATGCCTGCCACTTACCTTCATCTCCCTTGGAGAGGAGCAGGCTTAGTCTATAAGCAGATGGGCAAGACAGGGAAAACAGATGAGTGACTAGACAAGCAAAGAAACGGGCCTCAAGATATGAGTCTGGGGATGACCGAGAGGCCCATTCTCAAGATGCTGAGAGCTGGCATCGTCTGACTTAACTATGCTTGAAATTACTTTCAGAGAAAAAGTATCCCTAACAAAAGCAAGAACTTCTAGGAGGGAAATTCATAGACACCCTTCATTCAGTACTTGTGTGTTCGTGCATGCTTGTGTCTGTGTGCATATGTCCGCAAAGCAATGGAAATCTGACCTAAGATGAATGTAGGGGATCTGGCCTTGGCCAGACAGGGTTCTTGGAAATAAGCAGGTCTCAGGTAATTTATTCATTTTCATCTTCAGTCAATATGATTATCTCAGGTCCTTCCTCTGTCTGTAATTCCATTTTTAGCCATATTTTTCTGTTTCAGCTGTTTATAATTTATTATTTCTAAGATAATGTTATCTGGGCCTAATTGGTTCCTTAGTTTGCAATGTTCTTTTTTGTCTGATTCTGCTGTTTAACATCTCATCTTTAAGTTCTTGTTTTATTAAGTCCATATTCTTATTAAGTTGTGTTATAGCTTAAAGTACTTGTTGGAAATTCCCTTCTGTGTTTCAGGGGCATGTTTTCTTCTTATTTAGGTTCTTTGTCTTTCACATTCTGTATCTTACATGGCTTCCAGGGGGCAGGGCAGAGTTAAGAAAGCAGCTGCTCTGCACCACTATGCTCCACTCTGGAATCTCCTGGTTGGTTTTTGTTTTGTTTTGTTTTGTTTTTACTTACATGTGACTTTTTGAAGTTTTTGTGTTAGAAATGTACCCCATTCCTTGTTTTGTTACTGCTGATGACCCCCACTCCACCCCAACTGTTTTTTGGGTTTTTGTTTTTTTACTATTTTTCATTTTCTTAAGTGTTAGGAGAGATCCTCTGAAGCAGTGGCTTTTCCTCTTTTCTAAATTAGACATTTCTTCTACTTCATTTTTGAGTTAGTTGCTCATTGCTGGTACACAGGATAAGGCTATAATTTTTGTATGTTGCTCTTATATCCGACCTCTCTAATGAATCTTTATTATTAGTACTAAAAGTTTGTCAGTTGATTCTCTATGATTTTCTAGAGATAATTATGTTATAAATGGCAGTTTAGTATTTTTCTTTCTGACATTTCACACTGATCATAACTTCTTTTTAGCTCATGCGTTAAACAAGAACTTCAGAATAATGTTGAGTGGTAAAGGTGATAACAGAGTCTAGCTCCTGGCTGCAATGGGAATGCTTAGTGTTGCATCATTAATTACAATGTTTCTATATGTCTCTGGCACAAACCCTTTGCCAAGTGAAGGATCCTTCCTCTGTTCCTCAAATGATAAATCTTGTTATCAGGAATGGATGTTTTATTTCAACAAATGGACTTCTGGCCAAGATGGAGGTGTAAGTAGATACACTTTGCCTTCTTGCATAAACAAAAGGACAAAAATAAATTTAAAAACAAAAAGCAACCAGAACTGCCAGGAAATTGAACTGTATGAAAGTCCAACAATCGAGGAGCTCAAGAAGAAACATTCATCTCGACTGATAGGAAGGGCAGAGACAGAGACGGGTAGCCAGGGCAGAGGGGACGTGGCACAGCGACATCTGGAGGTCCAGGTGGGTGAGACGGCAGCTGGCGGCCCCACATTTGTGTGTGGTTAAATTGGGAGGAACAACAGGGGAGTGAGACAGACTGCACAACCTAGGGTTCCAGCTTAGGAAAAGAAAGCATCAAAATGTCTGGCTGTAAAAACTTGTGGGGCTTGTAGCAGCAGGAGAAACTCCCAGCCTGACAGGAGAGCTCCTTGGAGGAGCCCTCAAGGTCCTGGAATGTACACAAACTCACCCACCCAAAAAAGGGCCCAATTTGCTTGTGGGTAGCAGGGGAAGTGAATGAAAGCTGCTGAGAGCCAACTAAGCGGCATTGTTCCCTCTCGGACCCCTCCCCCACATGCAGCGCCACAAAGCAGCAGGTGGGTTGCCTGACCCTGGCAAATACCTAAGGCTTCATCCCTTATAATGTAAGAGGTGTATCAGAAGCAAAAAATA